>JARFNZ010145848.1:0-10190 GCA_031763405.1 Balanus nubilus
CCCCCCCCCCCCCCCCCCCCCCCCCCCCCCCCCCCCCCCCCCCCCCCCCCCCCCGAGCACTCTCAAAGAGATATAAAGTGAGATCCTTGCCTATGCCCATGGTTCAGGTCGGGTACCAATAAATCATGTGTGGCCTTTGTCCGCAGATGGCGCTAGTGGCGCTGGAGGTGTCTGGTCGGCACCGAGCCCAGTCGGCGGAGGCAGTGCCCCCAGTCAGTGTCCAGGTGGGGGCGCGCGCGGCGCTGGCGTCGGCAGCGGCACGTGGTGGGGGCGCGGTGTCTGTGTGTCTGTGTGTGTCTGTGTGCATGTGAGTGTGGCCACCGGCTGGAGCGATTCGGAGGCTGTCTTGCCGCGGACGTCTTCAAACCCGCCATTACTAGGTAGGTACAGATCATGCGTTCTCAACGGAATACTGCTGGGTGAACATTGGCCCGCTCCTGGTTGCTGGTCATTGACAGTTCCAAGGGGTACTTTGGTATACCATCCCGCATACTTAACAATGATCACCAGCTACTGATGTCCCACATCAAACGTCGACATGCTGGTGCTCGGCACCACCTGGGGGGGGGGGGGGGGGGGGGGGGGCCTCGATTGGATGCCTTTTCAAAGTCCGCTCCTATAGGACAGGCCCTTAGCCAGGATAAATTTATCGAGGGTACATACCGTTAATTCACGGAAACAACTTAAGCATATAGTGCACTTTTAACTAAAATAACGAGCACAAAGTTGTCATGCATTTTTAGGATGTAGGAAATACTTTATTACTGAAATGATGGTCTTGATGAGCCTGGTGGATTTTTCGCAAACAGTTTCCGATTTCAAAACCGATTGTGTTCCATCGTTCTTACTCAATTGCGAAAGTGCTTCTACTGGGATTACACCGACTAGGGTCAGAGTGTGCCCAGAGACCCTGGAGGGTGCACAGCACAGTGCATACGTACAGGTACCCAGTGCACCCGCCCGGACACGGGTCTGCTGTGGGCCATAGTGGGCCAACTGCAGGAACGCGGCGCCACAGCGTTGCAGACTGCCCTCACTGGCAGCGGACAGTGGAAGACAAACTGTGCTTTTTCCCTGTGCCGAAATTTTGTTAATGCCTAATGTGTGCTGTGTATGCTGCATGTGTATGGTCAAAAAGTGACAATATCGGAGCCGTAAAAATAAATGAGTCTGTTCTTGAAAGAGGGAAAGAGAGCTGATGCAAGAGAACAATAAGGAGGTGACTAGGGATGTGTAGAGACAAAATATGTGACGGATATTAGATTGTTTTAAATATGGAAGGTCTAAAAGGGCGGCGAACGTTCCTTTGGATACTTCAGTGGTGCAACCAGGGTTTCATTTCGGGGGGTCAAAGCCCTGAGTACGGGCCCCCAGGGACGACGAGCCTCCTTTACCAAGGGCCGTATTTTGTTTTTTGTTAATGAATACTGCGATTAAATATCACATATTATGTTGATTATGCATCGCAATAAAGAAAGATTAATACCATTTTTTGGAGCGATCGGACAACCTTCTCATGTTGTGTAGGGTTTTAAAGCCAGCCGCACACCGACCATTCGGCTGCATTATCGCACGCATTTTTTCGAAGCCACATCGCAGCGATGTCGCCCTTCCTAAAAGTTATCATCTTTCTGCTCGCTGTCGTAGCGCAACTCAGCTAGCCAAATGAAATGTGTTCAGAATCACTAATTGCTATTTCGGTTGTCACACGGGTCGAATAAAATCACGCCGATATTGCATTTGAATAAACAGTGTGCGGCAAGAGCATCCCGGGGCTGGTCCTTAAGCCGGCCTGACGCTGGCCTTTCGGACGCGATATCGCCACGATTTGGCCGTGACATAGCCTTATGACTGCCGAAATATACAAATCGCACTAATAGAGGACCCACTCTGGATTCAGCCGCCCTCTCCTCCTGAGGGCTTACTTCAACCTGACCTCCAGAGTGCCCCATTCTGGTTTCCAGAGGGCCTGCTCAGGCCTCTGGAGTCCTATATGCACAGTCCAACCCCCAAAGGCATTCCACTCAGCGCTTTGGAGGGTTCGACCTGCAGCCTCCAGAAGACACACTCCAGAACACCAAAAGGCCTTCTGTCTTCCAGGTGACCCACGCTAGCTTCCGCACGTCTCGCTCTGTTTTCCAGAAACACTACTCTGACCCCAGACGAGTTTTTGGCTTCCGGTCGGTTACTCTGGTCGGTTGCCCATCAAACCACGAGAGCCTATTTTGCTACGAGTCGACTCTCTTGACTGAACCTTTACCCTGGCACTGGAGTGGGGTCTTTTTCTGTCAAAGAAGCAGACAGATACCGGAGTGGATCCTTACCAAAAATATAACTACTGCCTACTAAAGTACTTCTTACTTAGCGGAAGCTACCAAAGAAGCAGTCGCCCGGGCGGGCTGCTACCAAATAATCAGAGAGTAGCCAGTGCGGGCCCCGATAAAAGAAGTAGTTAGCCGCCAGGACGGGGCTATATCAAAAGAGCAGAGAGTTACCAAACAGGTCCTTCCGAAAGAAGCAGGGTGTTGCTGCAGCGAGCCTCTACCAAAGAAGGAGTTGCAGCCGCCAGAGCGGGCCCCCATCAAATGGGTGTGAGCTGCCAAATACATAACCTTGCTATGTATCAAATGCTATCAAATGCTGCTTTCCACCCGTTATCAAAAACCGGTTCCTACCAAAGGAGCAGTCAGCCGCCAGAGTAGGCCCCTTTCAACGAGCTCCGGAGCGGGCCATTGCCGAAGAAGACTGATGCAAGAGCGAGCCCTACCAAAGCTGCGGAAAACACGGTAAACGGGCCGTTCTGAAGAAGCAAACAATTGCCAGAATGGCCTCTATCCTCCAAAAGACGCGATTGGTTTCTGAGCGAGCCCCTGCCAGAATAGCGGGCTGTTGTCACAGCGGGCCCCTTCCAGAATAGCGGACTGTTGTCACAGCGGGCCCCTTCCAGAATAGCGGACTGTTGTCACAGCGGGCCCCTTCCAGAATAGCGGACTGTCGTCACAGCGGACCCCTTCCAGAATAGCTAGTGTGACCTCTGTGTGACTACTGACAAGTTTGGAGCCATCTAGCCGGAGACGAGAGAGGGCGGTTGCGTTAAGTTGTTAATGTTAATCAATTAACATAAAATGTTAATTTGTATATTTTGCTAAGAAAAAATATCCCGATCGACCCTACCCTAGTACTCGAGCTACCCATCTAAGCATACACTAAAGTTTTGACCGTGACAGGACTCGAACCTGCAATCTCCTGATCCGAAGTCAGGCGCCTTATCCATTAGGCCACACGGCCGGTTGAAAGAATGCGCATCCGAAGCAGTAGTAAACGAAACGGCATCACATTACAAGAGCTCGCATCACGACAATGCGAACAAACTAGAACAAGGCTATCAAATTCGAATCCACGAGTCCATGAAGACGCATTTTAACTCTGCTGGTAATGCACATGTCATTGACGAAACAATAGGGGCCATATTGTCTCCCAAATTATCATAATCTTTACCAAATAGACACAACACAAAATTTTAAAGTAACAAAAACTGATTTCACATAGGCAAGTAAGCCACAAGTCACCTTTACAACACATAAGCCTATAAAGCATCGTCGACACGGTAATTTTCCAATACCCCACTTCCCCAGCCTCAGCACGTCTCAGTCTCTGACATCTCACCATATCAACGGAGCAGCGGTGCCGCCCATATCCTCTACAGCCGGCCGCCACCCGGACGAAGCGCCTCTCGGCCGCCGCCGTGCCGCCCCCGCCGCCGCCGCCGCCCGGCTCGGCGCCGCACGTCACGTGACCGTCCGTCAGCTGGCGCAGCAGCTCCGTCTGTGACGTCAGTGGCTCGGGCAGGTAGTGCTCCGGCAGGAAGAAGGCGACGCCGCCATCCTCTGCCGCGTCTAACGTCTGTCGGGAGGCAGCGGGGCAATCGTTACTCGTCAGACGTGCAGGGTGGCCTCGAGGAAGAGGTCGACACGTTTTCTAATGACACGAGTGAACAGATTTCACCTGTTCGCTGCAATGCAGGTCATCAACGAGTTGTTTCCTCGTGAGGTTCATACGGTGTCACCACCGACATTTTGGACAAGGCCTGGAGGTTTCACTTTAATCCATGATAGCCTTGCTTTTCATAGCCTTGTAGCAGCATTCTTTTAATCTATCTTAGCTTGCTGTTCGCCAGTTTAACTCGGCCACACCTGGCCGTGGCATATCACCAGCTATTGATCCATCTCACCTTGCCATTCCCCATGTACTGAGCTATCTCACCTTGTCGCTCCTATCCCCTGTGTATCGACCTATCTCACCTTGTCGCTCCTATCCCCGAACTCCGCCAGCAGAGCCAGAGAGCTCAGCTGGACCACCTGGTTGGAGCTGATGTCCAGCGAGTTCTCCAGCAGGTTCTGCCGCAGCTGCAGGTACAGCAGGTGCAGGCCGACGGCGGACCTGGTGTGAAGAGGGGCGGCAGCGTCAGTAGCATGGTCAGTGGCTCCCGAGGGGCATCAGGTGCCGCATGGGGACGGTGAAAATGTAGGACCGAAGTCGGAGCTGAGTGAAGCTGAACAGGTCTGCAGGGTCGCGGTGAGGCCATCCCGACCCCAGCGTAATCAGCAGCGCGTCTGTCTGACACAGACACTCTCACTACGCACTTCTACATCTGCCAGGGAAATCTACCGCAAAGAGCGAAACAGAAAACGCATGGCAAAAATCCAATCATTTAGCCCTCACAGTCACTGAGCAGGCCCCCACAGTCAGATACATATTAGCCCTGGCAAACTCCCCTGTCCCAACTGATGGCTCTCACCTCTTGGCATCCCTACTAACTCGAGCCAGCCGCACTGTTCCCAGCCTCGCCCCCCCCCCTCCCCCCCAGCAGCACGTACTTTGGCAGCATGTCGGCGGCGGGGTACAGTTTGAACCTCTGGTGGAGCGTCAGGTGGCGGCTGGCGCACGGCGACACTAGCGCCTTATTCAGCCTGGTGGCCGGCGGTGGAAACAGAAACTCGCCGTCGGCCAGCACGGCCAGACCGAGCAGCGAGGGGTGCGGGTACGGATCCTCCTCGAACACGGCCTGTCAGGGGCACACAGGGGTCACACAGGGGTCACCAGGGGTCACACAGGGGTCACACAGGGGTCACACAGGGGTCAACGGGGGGCACACAGGGGTCACCAGGGGTCACACAGGGGTCAACAGGGGGCACACAGGGGTCAATAGGGTCACGCACAGGGGTCAACAGGTGTCACAAAAGGGTCAGCAGCTAGGGTCAGTGAGGTAAGAACCATCAAACAACCAGGCATGGAGACATGAAGAGCAACTTTTGAGCCTTCATGTCACGTAGGTCTGTGCTGGAGCGGGGCAATGGGCCAGAGGTGCAGCAACAGCAGCTCACACTGAGAACAGCCGCGACTGGACGCCACAGGCCTGCCTCTGGTCACCCTCACACAACAAAATGTGACAAACAAACAAATGACTCCTGGAAACATGGAGCGAAGTCTGGTCAAAGTGGCCTAGACCGGGTGGGCGTCACCCTCAACAAGGCCACCTCCCAGCCACAGTCACGATTCCCCAGCGGGTTTACCTTGGTGACGTCAGTCCTGCCATAGTTACCTTGGTGACGTCAGTCCTGCCATAGTTACCTTGGTGACGTCAGTCCTGCCATAGTTAGCTTGGTGACGTCAGTCCTGCCATAGTTACCTTGGTGATGTCAGTCCTGCCATAGTTACCTTGGTGATGTCAGTCCTGCCATAGTTACCTTGGTGACGTCAGCCCTGCCATAGTTACCTTGGTGACGTCAGCCCTGCCATAGTTACCTTGGTGACGTCAGCCCTGCCAGTTACCTTGGTGACGTCAGTCCTGCCATAGTTACCTTGGTGACATCAGTCCTGCCATAGTTAACTTGGTGATGTCAGCCCTGCCATAGTTACCTTGGTGACGTCAGCCCTGCCATAGTTACCTTGGTGACGTCAGTCCCGCCATAGTTACCTTGGTGACGTCAGTCCCGCCATAGTTACCTTGGTGACGTCAGTCCTGCCATAGTTACCTTGGTGACGTCAGCCACGGTGTGGGTGTCCGTCTGACAGCCAATCTCCAGTTTCTGGCCGTTCAGTAGGATCACCAGCACGGAGCCCGATACGGCCGACTTCTGCCAGGGACAGACGGGCAGAACAGGGGATTACCACACAGCGGCATACTTAGACAGGCCACAGACAGATGGGGTCAGATAGGGTCAGATGGGGTCGGATGGGGGCAGATGGGGTCAGACCAGATCCTCCACCCAAGTGAAGTTACGAGCAATACGTTCGCCAAGTCAGTCGTCCCATGTCCCGTTAACCACCAGACATCCCTAATCCTTTCCCACCCCCCGCTAAGTACAGTTCCCAGACCTCAGTCAGCTGACTGGTATCCAATGTCCTCAGTACCTCCCCTGTCCTCTGTCCTCTGTCCCCGGCCTCCTCCAGTCCTCCCAGTCCTCACCGGCGTGAGGTCGACCCTCCGCGGCTTCTCCCGCGCCCTGATGACGAACTCCGGCCCACAGAGGACGCTGTCGCCGGGCGTCGGCCGGCCGGGCCGCGGACCGTACAGCGCAGACGGCTTCCTCCGCACCGGACGACGTCTCCGTGGACCGCCGTCTGGCGGCGCCACCGTCGGTCCGCCAGGCGGCGCTACCGACGGTCCACCAGGCGGCGCCACCAGCGACTGGTTCGGCGTGGAGGTGGCCAGGTTCTCGGCTGATGTACTGAGGGAGGAGCAAGCAACTGCTAAGGCACGAGCGGTGTGGTATGAAAATTAACAAGCGTAACAAGCCAGTAAACATTGGTCATTTGTACTGTGACGTAGGTGAGCTCTTAAGACGCCGCAAAACTGCAGCTAATCCAGACAGAACGTCGCAGGAGTCGGAATACCTCCACGACCTGAATGAAACACACCTTGATAGTAAAGTTGGCGAAGGGCTCATGTGTCAGCCACCTAAGCATTTGATCAACATCACTGACATACCGAATCGTACAACTCGTCACTGAGCGCACAAGAATGTTAACTGAAAATGGACGTATAGTTTGAGTAACTCTTTTGATGGTGATTCCCTCATTGTTGCCTTAGCTACTTAGGCTAAATGGCCTTGACTTGGCTATCGGCGCGAGCGTCATTTTTACTCCAAGTTTGAGGAGAAAAAACTTATGCCGACAATGATTCTTGAATCCTGGAAACTTCATAACCAGCAAATTAATTCGCCGTTAACAGCATGGGAACCTCCAGCACATGCTATATCGTGAATATTAGGTCCAGCCAGCCCCATTTCAGTTTCAGCTCAGTCGCTGATCACCGCCATCTATCGCTGTAGATTTCCGTGTCGTGATCACTCAGAGCACAGTAAAACCTCCTTCCACCGGCGGGGCCTCGCTGTTAGATCCAAGCCACGCCACTTCCTCGCTGGCGGGACGGCAACGGCGCACAGAACGACCGGACAACACGCAACTTTGACGCACGGTGGACACAATAGCAGGGAACCATCCCCAAACATGTGGCTGAATAACACATGTTGGTAACAGTTGGTAAAAGTAACGACACGGCTCGCCATTCTGAGTACGACTAGCAGTACCATTACCGCTACAGCCAGCACCATTACCACCATACACCACCACTATTACCACCTTACACCACCACTATTACCACCATACATCACCACTACTACCACCATACACCACCACTATTACCACCTTACACCACCACTATTACCACCATACACCACCACCATTACCACCATACACCACCACTACTACCACCATACACCACCACTATTACCACCACCACCAGTCCATGAATACATCGCGGCTTCAAACATCACCATAGCTAACACCTGCACCAAAACTGTCCCCAGCACAGCGGCCAAACTACCGCCAATTCACCATCAATCCACCCCATCCACTACAAGTCCAACTCCAATCCACCTCAATCTACCTTCAATCTGTCACCAATCCACCTACCAACCCAACACCATCGTGACCAAGGTCACCAATCCCACATCAATCCCATCATCATCATCCATCTCCAACCCAACCCACACCAATCCTATCATCATTCTTCATCTCCAATCCAGCCCACACCAATCATATCATCATTCTTCATCTCCAATCCAACCCACACCAATCTCATCATCATCATCCATCTCCAACCCACACCAATCCCATCCTCACCCTCCATCTACAACCCACACCTATCCCATCATCCATCTCCAACCCACACCAATCAAATTATCATCCATCTCCAACCCACACCAATCCCATCCTCATCCTCCATCTCCAACCCAACCCACACCAATCCTCGCCGGCCGCCTGGACTCACCATTCTCTCGACATCAGTCGGATCATGTCCTTCTCCAAGATCAGGTCATGCCGGTGGCCACTTCTGGCGGAAGTCCCACCGGAAGTGGTCGACTTCCGGTCCAGTATCCGGTATAGTTCCGGTGTGCGCCGGCCCGGAAAGTGACCAGAAACGACGCACGACGCGTTGCGCAGCTCGGTCGAAGTGGAGATCTGCCGAAGGGAGGAAGGTTATATGCGAAGGAGAGGCGATGCCAAAGGTCAAGAAGGGAGGAGGCGAGAGGTCAAGAGAGAGGTCATGCGTGAGGGAAGCCTTCTTCGAGAGGGATGTCGGAGCCGTGACACGTGAGGGAACTGCAGCATACCATCATCAAATGTCAGACGATACAGGCTTTATGCTGGACAAAATATAAAATACGTGGTCAGAAAACAACGCGTGAACCGTGCTGCATCGAAACCCCACAGACGCCAAACTTCCGGTGAAAGGATGGACAGAGGAAAGGAAAGGAGAAAAGGGAAGGGAGAGGAGATAAAGGAAGAAAAGAAGATGAAGGAAGGAAGGGAATCAGAGACACCATTTATTTCACGTTCGCAAAATGTCCAAATCGGCTCTCAGACTCCAAGCATGTACCAGAACCAATCAAGGTCGCCGCGTCGATCCGACTACAAATATACAATTTCAATGTATACGATACTCTCCCCCCAATCAATAAGACAATTTATAACCGAAACACAAAGCTGAATTCAATCACACAAATTCCGATTTGCGTCAGTGACACCGGCTTCCCACCCACATTATTGTTCTGTACCCGTATTACCTGCAGCCAAGTCCCCTGGGAATTGATCATGCCCAGCGGACCATGAAAACTCAATGTCAGCGAACTTGATGCATGTTTCAAATCAGCCCGGCGAACGCGGGCCGGCACACTCCGTTATGAGGGTCGAGGGGAACGCTCCAGAATATTGCAAAGTCCCGAAGTTACTCAGATATATCATGTAGGAAATCACTCAAAGTTCAGCAACTGCGGAGCGTTTGGCTGTTTGTCATAATTATTTGTTGAGCAGCCATGGGGTAGTGGCAGTGTGATTACTTGCTCAGTAAGACAAAAGTAGCACCGATGTCCCAAACTAGAGGGTAGTAAAATTACATACGACGAATTCAGTTTCTATGATGTGGATACTTGAGGCACGAATGCTCACAGATGAAAAACATGCAGCAGAAAATATGTTTTCAATCCAAGTTTTCAACCAGGCGCAAAGCGAATTTCTAGAGAAGATCGGCGTTTGATAACGAGCACTTCACGTTTCCAGTGGCACGCAAAGCCAATGTGCCGAGACATGCCAAATGCGGAAAGCACCATTTCTGAAGCTGACAAGGCGCTTGGAAAATACCGGGAAGGTCCTCTGCCTAGCTCGCCCTGCACTTACTGCAGCCGATGTCAAGACAGATCAAAATCGAGACGCGGCAGGCGCAGCCCACTTTGCTCAGGGCAGAAGAAACTAACACAAATATGTTTGTGACATGTGCCGCAGATCAATTTAATCTACAATCCCCAGGAGCGACAGCAATGCTCAATCACACGATCAACAACTCCGAGCGTAGCTCTGCTGGGTAGTAGCCGTCCACTGTCTTTTCTCCCGGAAGGCAGCCACTGCCACCTTCGCCAATGATATAGTCCCTCTACCTCAAAACAGTTGAAACCTTAAAGTTTCAGATGCAGTAACCGTTGCCTTTCCTACTAGCCAATAGTCATCTCCGCTATTTGTTACTGCCGACTCCACTTGTCTTTGCCAGCTCCCGTAACCATCCACCTGTCTTTACCAACTCTGGTAACCATCCACCTGTCTTTACCAACTCTGGTAACCATCCACCTGTC
>JARFNZ010145870.1:0-10189 GCA_031763405.1 Balanus nubilus
GGCTCCCCTGCGGCCGTGCCTGACCGGCCGGCCGGCTGTCCTCAGGTGTGCCTGTCGGGCGACTGCTCGGGCTCCATCTGTCTGAAGCACGGCCTGAGGGAGTGTTTCCTCACCTCGGACGTGATCGAGGACCGCGGGAAGCTATGCGAGGTGGCCTGTCAGCGCGGCGGCAACACCAGCACGTGCCGCAGCAGCAGCGAGCTCGGTCTCGGCGGCGGAGAGGGCATCTACATGACGGCTGGTGCCGCCTGCGACAACTTCCAGGTGCGGCGACCATCCGGCAGCGAGCGGCCCGTGGGGTGCTGCTCGGGTTCCCTAGGTCATGACAGCTCAATTTAAGTTAATGAGCTTCGCCGCACGCTTATGCTGCCAATATCGCCCATTGTAATCGCAATTGATAGCGAGAGTTTGTGTTGATTGTTGGAGTTTGTGGTGCATTGCTTATTGAATGCATGGCTAGAATCGGTAATTTCCAAGCTAGAAAGAAGTAATTTATTTCCAGCTGACACGTCGCACCTAGTCTAGTGTTGGCTTGTGCGTATACTGAAGCTGAGCCGTTAAGGAACGCCTCTCATACCATATCAGTCTTAATCTTTGTAATGGCGCCAAAGTGGACAGTGCTGTTCGGGCTCCCTATCAATGGAGTGGCGTGATTTTATCAACTTAGTTTTGTCGGAAGTTGTTTTTATCTATTATGGTCGCTTGCCTGCGGCACAAGGTTTTTCCCGGCAAATGGCGCTGTTTACCAGCGTGGCAGCCGGTAGATAGGACATTTTCTAAAATATGTGCATTTTAAACAGCCGCTATTCGGGACGGTTAAAATGAAACTTGACTCAAGTTTACTGCGGCTCAAAAACTATCCTGTTGTGCGTAGATGATAGTGCTATTGTTCACGGTGATTCAGGAGCGTGCTGCTCATTCCGGAAGTCCTGAAAAATGCAAACTCGAGTCTTGGTCCCACCGAGCTCCGAAATGTCTGCACATATCCGGCACCGCATTAGGGTGTGTCTTATCCTGAGCTAGCTGATATCGGCAGGGAAGTGCTGAGTGCAGACTTGGGAATGATTCTGAATGAACCATTTGTTTTTATTGAATCCTTATTTCACATGAATCATTCACGGATCGATTCACATCCTCGCAATCTTGTTATTGATTTTTAATTGAATATTTGTATAAAGAATATAGGGTGATTGAATCATGCATAGCACAGAGGGTCATTCTTTTGAGGGGACAGCATTAACTGTACAAAAGATATTCCACCTTTATGATGGGGAATGGAACTGAGCAACCCATGTCAAGATCACTTTTAGCACCTTGCTTTGGTGTGTCAACACCCTCACTCCGAGTGTACGCACTGTTCTTGCACTTACGCATTGATAATTATTGTGATTTAATCATTCATAAATGATTAAAAGAATGAATCATTGATGCATCTTACATGTTAGCCTGTGAATTGCTGAATCGATTCATCAGTGGTAATGTTAAGTGATTGAATCATGATCAAATGATTTAAATAGCCAGTGAATCACTCTGAATCAATTCATGATTTTAAATACATTATTTATAAGTTTGGTTATGTGCCCTGTCTCACGGAGCTGAGTGCTCGGAGCGCGGCACAAACAAACGGTCACCGCACTTCGTCGCGGCGCGAAAGTTCTGCTCGCTGTTACCAATTAGTGTACTTTGTAATGTGATTTGGCTGGTTTTAGAAGCAGCCACCAGCATCAACGTTTAATGCATAAATCTTTCGCGTAGCCCAAGGTATTATCAAATTAGCGATAAATTGGGCTTATATGAGGCGGTAAGCTGAAATTATGACAGTAAACCATGATTTACCGTTTTACTGTAAATTTACTGCAACTTTTATATTATGTGTTGAACACCTTTGTTTTATTTTCTTATTATTCGGTTAATTTTCCATCAGAACCGCTTCTGCGCAATTCATAAATCCCCTGCATCCCCAAAACCTTTTTGCAGAATTTCTGTCGGCCTAGAGGGCGCGCTATGAATGCGAGCGTATGCACACCGAATTTCACGTCGGTAGCCCGGTTGTTTTGAGTTACGCCCCTCGGGGAGGTTCCTAGCCAATGTGCTTCTGACAGGTGGTACTTGAGCGTCAAATGATTGGTGTGTGCAGGAATGCAATTAATTAGCTTGTATCATTCATATCATTTGCAAATGGTGATGCTGCCAGGCTGCTCAAACTTAGCCTTGCAAGCATATATAGCATACAAACTGTGCTATTATGCTACTATGGTGTTGTGTTATCTATGTTACAAACAATTTGGTTCCAACAATAAGCTACTTGTTGTTCCATCATGGCAAGAATGACGTCGCAGTAACCCGTAATCTAAAATGGCTGTGTCAGCCATAAATATGTCTCGCATCTTTTATCAATCACTTCCATTGTTACCCATCCTTTTCATATCAGTTCATCAATATGGTGTTTTGTAAAACAGTAATAAATATTGATTCATATTTGCAATGTTAACTTCACGAATGATTTGCGTGCTTGAAATTGAAAGCGAAAATATTGTCGCGGCCTAGGTCATCCCCGACTGGTCGGCTGCTCAGTGCACCTGTCTCCGATTCGATGACGTGCTGCTATAAGCACTAATGCATCACCCTTCTAACACCTTTCCCTCCTAACGGGAGACACCCTCCTGCTCTCCATGAGTCCATTCCGAGCCGGTCCTCTCCGGCCGCCGGCGCCTTCACCTACCAGTGACCATACTCCTCGGACCTGCCGCTGTAATCCGGCTCTGTTCAACACATCTCGGCGTGTGACCGGCACCGGGTGCAGCCACCGCGTCTGACAGCAGTGTGACACGTCTGTCTGTCTGTCTGTCTGTCTGTCCGCAGGGCTACTGTGACGTGTTCCTCAAGTGTCGCCGGGTAGACGCCGAGGGCCCATTGGTGCAGCTCAAGAACCTGCTCTTCTCCGAGAAGACGCTCATGACCATTGTGGAGTGGGTGACGGTAAGTTCCGCCTGGCCGCCGCCCCTTCATCTGTTTATATATCCAAGGATGCATATGTGTTTGCATGTTCGTACGGGTGAGGTGTGCGTGTGTTTGTTATGTAAGAGTGTTGTCTGTTGTTAATCTACATTCGCGCTGTCGGTTGTATGTCGGGCTATGGTGAGTCTGCTCTGTGCCGGCCGGCCAGACCTCGATTCCCGCAGCACACAGGACACTGCCCCCCCCCCTTCCCCCGCTGGCGTGCCTCCCCCTGTGGTAATAATCACAGTAGGTGAACGGTCGCCGCGCCTCCCACCTCCACGTTCGGTGATTGATGAAGCGAATCGTACGTCGACGGGCCTCCGTTAAATCTATGGCGGCAATCAGCCGCTCGGCGGCCACGGCACGCCCCACGGCGCCGCAGAGGGGTTGTTTGTGGAGACTGGGGTGCACCGGCAGTGCCGCCGGCCAGGCAATGTCACGTGCCGTGGAGGCGGCTGAGGGACGCTGGCGGGGGAGGGGGGTGAAGTTGTCCCGGCGAATGGGCAGCGCCGGTTTGGTATAGGGCCCCCCGCCCCGGGCCGGGCGGGGGGGGGGGGGGTGAGACCCCCGAATGTTTTCGAGATGCGCGACGCCGTTTTGGCACACTTGTTTGGACATTCATCACGCACATTGTGTACAAATTTTGGCCCAAGGTCATCTAAGGTCAGGTCACTAGGTCAGATCACGTGACCCAACCTCAGAAGTTTGCGGTCGTACCACAGCCGCAGTTTTTGACCGATCAGTTCAAACTATTAGGATTTCATAGGAATCTAGTTATCTAAAGTTTCCATATCTCGGATTTTTACATCGGTGACCGGTCAGGTCATTTTCGTGACCTCCCCATTATAAGTCAAATGGGGATATTCTAACGCTTGCTAATTCAAGAATATGCATCAAATTACTCCAATTCTCTCATATCATGTTTTATCATGCTATTCTTGGTAACCCAGGAGCACTTTTGTCCAAATACCACCCCGCAAGGTCATACGATGGCACGCGTCGTTCGTCAATTACTTTTGATTGAGTGAAGGCAGAGACGTAAAACGCTACCAGTATGTTCGTCTCGTCAAGACGCATCGACCCATGTGCTGCATGACTCAACATGACCTACTTGAATCACCACGTGACCTTGGCCTGAGGTCAATTTGGAAATTTATCTCCAGAGGTCACAATCAACCATGTACATTGTACATGTTTCGACGCGCCTTGACGAGAGAAACACGATGATGTCAAGTTCGTTGCTCCAACTTCATTAGTTAAGATAAATTCGTGAAAACCCGTAAACAACGTACATTTTGACCTTTGATGATCTCTGGAGGCTAAACTGTTGACCTGAGGTCAAATCTGATGGCATATTAGCGGAAGTGTTTCAAGGAATCTCTGTCGCTTTCTTGGTTTCTTTCGTTTCAATTCGTTTCCGAGATATTAGCGGAATTCCAGAAAAAGTCGACAGATTAGCAATTTGGACCTTTGATGATCACTGATGACCGCAATTTTGACCTGAGCGAAGGGAAACCGAAAAAGTTTCGATTTTTTTTCCAGCTTTCGATCGCTGTTTTCCGTTTTCCTCCAAATACCATAGGAGTCGAGTTAGAAGGGGTGCTCAAACACCCCCCAGCACGGCGAAGGTGGCGCCGAGCACCGGCACGGTGGGGGCTAATCGTGTTCATCGGGACCAGGAACGATCTCTCTGCGATTCTAACCGCTCCTGAGTTGTCGCTGCTGTGCTTCACTGGTAGGCGGTTCGGTGATCTGCGTGCTTAAAACCATCTCGCCCACTCCGCTGAAGTGGTGCTTCTGTGTCCCCGGGCACCGAGCCGGCTCCATGGTGACCATGAGGCTGTCCCGCCGGGGAGGGCAGACCCACCTAATGCTCCGGCCTGCCGGCGGCGGCGGACTTCTAGTTGTCTCTGATCAGTGTGTCTCGCTGGTTGGCCTCTGTTGGGGCCGGTGTGTCTCGCTGGTTGGCCTCTGTTGGGGCCGGTGTGTCTCGCTGGTTGGCGTCTGCTGCTGCCGGTGTGTCTCGCTGGTTGGCGTCTGTTGCTGCCGGTGTGTCTCGCTGGTTGGCCTCTGTTGGGGCCGGTGTGTCTCGCTGGTTGGCCTCTGTTGGGGCCGGCCGAGCCCTGTCTGTGTCGTGTGAGCCGTGTATGTGGCGCTGAGTGGTATTGCTCGGCTCTCGGACAGGGAGCCCCCCAGGCTCAGTGTTGTCTCAACACTCCAACCGCCGCCGTAAATGGGTTTTGAAGAGCAGCCGGATCGCGTTGATCATCACTTCTGCTGTGGTCCCCGTCCTGGGCAACAATGGGCGTTCGCGTAGCTGCGTAGCTGCGTTACTGCGTAGCTGCGTAACCCTTCGCCCTTGTGCGTAGTAGGTTTAGGTGAAACGATACTTTCGTAATTGTAAACATTCGCCGGTATACCATTGAAGTTCGCCTTGAGCACACTGTAGATATCCGCCGATCACAAGAGCAATGAAGATTGAAGACGTTGGTAATATTGATGTCAAGCCGGCACATTCTCGCCGTCTCGGGGTTGGGGACTGCACTCTATTGGCACTCTCGGGGTTAGGGACTGGTTTTAAGCAAAATAATTTCGTATTTTCACGAAATTTTTATATACAGCTAACACAGAGCTGAGACCGACTTATCAAATGCTCCAATTGGTATGAAACCCCAATGCTTCCTTTTTGGACCTTGCCTATACCCAATGTTGACTTTCTCTTTGCTGACCCAAACACAGTTACATGTTAAAGAGCTTCTGGCGCGATTCCACGAATATAAAGCTACATATAAAGACTCTGTTTCCTTTTACACTGACGGTTCAAAATCTGCTGACTGCGTAGGTGCAGCATACTGGGGACCACTCCAGAACTGCTTTAGGCTCCCAAGTTTTTGTTCTGTATATTCAGCTTAACTTTTCGCCATCCTTCAGGTCGTCACTTGTATTGAAGAAAATAGCATCACCTTGGCGGTAGTTAGCTCAGATTCCAAAGCATCACTTGTGTCTCTTCAAATGGCAGCTCCCACAAACAACATAGTTGTTAGCATACAACGAACGTTTCGCTCAGCATCTGCCAATAACATATATAACATACAATAATACATACATCTTCATCCGCTTCCTATGGGTTCCCGGACATGCCAATATTCCGGGTAACTTCCGGGCAGATGAGTTGGCGAGGTCTGGCTCAGCACTCACGACGGTCACCCCTCTGCTCGCAACCGTAGAGGAACCGTAGAGAACTCCATGTAGCTTATTTTGCGTTGCTCGCTGGATAATATTTCTGGCTTGGTTCGTAATGTGTTCACCTGCGTTTCCTTATCAATGAGTACTTCCATGCCACATTTATGTTACCACCGCTATGCATCATCGCTTTTATTCGTCTTCGGCATTCCCGTCATATCAAAACAATAGCTTGAGGTCATCGCTGGTACTCGATAAAATAGTCATGGCAGTGCCCGCTTGCTTATCGAATTTGTTTGTACCTTGCTATATGCCGTACTATTTTTGCTGTTGTAATATTTGGTTGTGTTTTTGTTCTGGTGATTCCTAAGGTCGCGTGCGAATCGAAGTGCGTACTCAATATTCTCGTTCAATACCTAATTGTGTTTGGTACGTTCGGTTTTTATCACGGTGTTCTGAAGAGTGAGCTCAGTGAGATTTGCTCCCTGAGTTTCTCTTCCTTACGTGAGGTTTACGGATGTTAGTCCTTTCTAAATGCTCCCGTCGAGATCTTGGCTGTTTCATTTGTTAAACTTTGTTTGTGTTTCTACGTGACTTAGTTAAAGAGAAAACTGGCGGCACTGCCGTAGAAGGACCCTCTATTTTTATCTAGAATACAGCATTGAATTGGCGAGTTACAACGGAGCACGGAGTTTCGGACACGGCGGGCATTGATCTTGCACGCGTCTATATAATAACGATGTATTACCAAAATGCATGATGGAAGGCTCGTACCCAGGGCACTAAAAGAAGATTGTACCCATGAACGCCAATTAAAATAATCGCAATTGCGTTCGTGGTTACGTTTAATTTACTGCCTTGCTGAGATGCGTTTTGTTTTGTTTTTGTTTTGCGAGTTGTGAATTATGCCATGCAGCGATGCATGCAATGACTAATAACTCGTTGACACTTCACAAGATTGCTCAGCGTCTTGATGCAACAGCCATCAGTATGCATCTGTCGCGCCAACTCGTCAACACTGGTTACCGGCATCACCCGTCCCCTGTTGGCACTGTGGTCGGACTTGGCTGGCCGATGCACCGTGGGCGTTTCGGCCGATCTAGCCTCTCGAAAGTCCGATAAAATAATTTCCGAGTGGAATAACAAAATGTATATCAACCGACGGCAAAATTGTCACGAACTATGAACAGCACATTAATTCGATCATTCAACAGTTTTAAAAAGAAAAGAAATGGGGCCTCAGAGACAGGAGTGTACACCACCTTAACCCGCGCCCCGCTGGGCCTCCTGATTTTCCACGCCCTACTGGGGGGTTGAACACCCCCTCTAACTCGGTACCTGGGCCACGTAGCGACAAGCGGTATAGGGCATTCGAAAGCTCGTCAAAAATCATTTTGAAACTACTTCGCCCATTTTTTCATTGATGTCACCACAGGTCACCGAAGGTCAAAATGTCTAAAATATTGACTTTTGGGGAATTTCCGCCATTATCTCGGGAACTATAATAGCTAGGAAGAAAACAAAAAAAAAACAGTAAAAAGCCCTTGTAACGCTCTTTCGTGAACGTGTCATCAGATTTGACCTCAGGTCAATAGTTTAGGCTATAGAGGTCATCAAAGGTCAAAATGGCTGTTTTCTTAGAAAAAGTCGTTCGCGAATAACTTCTTATGTATTGAAGTTAGAACATTTATTTTGACACAATCGTGTTTCTCTCGTCAAGGCGCATCGAAACATATACATGATGATCTCGAAAGATCAAGCTCAAATTTTAACCTCAGGTCAAGGTCACCTGATGACTCAAGTAGGTCACGTCTGGTCATGTTGCATATGAGTCGATGCGTCTTGACGAGACAAATACATCGGCGCCATTTTCACGTTTATATCTTATCTGTATCAAAAGTTATTTGTAAAGAAGTGTTGGTGACCTCGGATGACCTCAGATGACCTTTCTACTGGTCACGTATACAAATTTGCACCTGGGTCATCAAGAATGGCCTAAGGAGACATAATGCTGAAGGAATGGGACTGATCTGATGGGTTTCCACTGAAAACGAGTGATTTTAATTTTTCCCCATTGACTTATAATGGGGAGGTCACGAAATTGACCTGACCTCAGGTCACCGATATAAAACAAATCCGAGATACACGTTTTGTGAAGCATGTCACCCTTATGAAATGCTGAAAGTTGTAAAACTTTATCTCAAACGGTGTGGCTGTGGCTTGAGCGCAAACTTTTTGGAGGTAGGGTCACTTGACTTGATTTGGTGACCTGACCTTTGATGACCTTTGGCTAACATTTTGACATAAGGTGTGGACAGGATGTAGGATAAGGTATGCCGAAAACGGCGGCGCTATGCGCCGCTGTTTTTTTTAGCCATCTTCGAAAAACCGGAGGGGGGGTGTTCAACCCCCCCCCCCCACCCCCCTAGCAGGGCGCGGGTTAAGAGTTCGTCGCTTCTCAAAAACAGGTACAGAGACATTTATCAGAATGAGTAGTAAAACAATTCCGCAAACACAACAAAACGCAAGACATCAATAATTCCGCAAACGTCTCCGTCGAGCAGTTTCTGAGAGCCTTCACTTAACGGTCGTACACCTACTCATTTTAGTAAGTGTTACTTTCTCTCAGTATAAGCAGTCTTTCTTGCATCTCCGCGAGCGTTTCAATCTGATATGCCATATGAAATGTGCTGATAAGCTTGCGCCTACTAAATGGGCGTTCTCATTCGTAACTTTAGAAGGCGCGACCGACTCGCCGGAGCACTTTCTCTCCACTAGCGTTTCAGTTTCAGATGTACGCCTTCTTCCTTTTCACGACACGTCCTCTCACGGTAGACATACAACCTTCCCCACTCACGATACAGGCCACACATTTGAGTTCAAACAATGTATTTTATTCATTCAAATGAATTTGGGAACAATGGCTGGTAATGTTCTTACGACCATCAATGAAAGCGATTTGACGATGAACTACGAAGACCCGCTCCTCTACCGCACCTCGGCTCTCCAGAACAACCTCCCAGCGACAGCGTCACTCGCTATAAAATAAACACCCGCGTGGCGAGTGAGGTGAGACATTTCTCTCGTGGTAACCGACTGCGGCGCCAGGACCGCAAAACTCCCAGCGTTTGCGCCGCCATTGCCGTCGATCCAAGCCAATACAGCACAGTTTTCAGTTAACATCAATATATTGAAACTACACACAAGTAAAATACCAGAAAGGAAAAAATAATCCAGTAAATGATCTTAGACGAATACCTCACCTTCGGGGCTTTCCGCTGCACCAATAACCACAAAACCACACGCGCACACCACAGATCAACGCCGGCCGGCGCGCGAAAGGACGTTGGGCTCTCGCGACATTGCCAAATTGAAAATATGATTTCGAAAAAAAATACATCTGCAATGTCTCGCTAAACTAAACATGAAAAAATAAAATCTGATATAAATATAATTTAAGGAGCAACAACATTATGTAACATTAGATATTATTGATGAATTAACAGTGCCAGCTAACAATATTTTTTATTCCAATTCATAGCCTTTCTCCCCAATCGCGGGAGCATTTTAGTAACGTGCAGCTAATCGATCCTTCATCTCGACTCAGGGGATATGGTTTTTGAGTAGGGTGCGGCTAATCGGTTCTCCATCTCAGTTCGGCAGGTTAGCTAGGCGAACCACCCCTCATCAAGCTGAAAGCTAATCCATAATAATATTTTTTAGCAGCCACCAGGTCTTCAAGGCAGGAGGATGAAGCAGTAATATCGTTTCACGTGGCGTCCGGGAGGCATATTTCCCAACAGTATCACACGAGTGGTCAGCTTTCATGTCTACCCGTAATGCTCGCGGCCGCCAGCCAATCAGAGACGAGAGACGCTGTCTGTGACGTCATAGCTGGAACAGCGGCCTGACCAATACACCTTTTGCCACTCAAATTCGGCGCGTACTCGCCCATTTTAGAACTAGTAAATCCTTTGTAGATATCCCGCAGCCTTCAGTATCAGAA
>JARFNZ010145881.1:0-10189 GCA_031763405.1 Balanus nubilus
CAACAGTGTGTTTATATAAAAGAAGAGGCAGAGGTCGCAGGGGGGAGGGGGGGATCAGGCGAGTAATGGTGTGGGTGCGGAACCGCTACCATGCTGCTTTTTGCCAAATGCTGCTGCATGAAGGAGCAGTGTGTTTTGTGTGATGTGTTTTTACTTTTTTACCAGTGTGAAATCGCGACTGACTGTGCTGCATCAGTATTTGACTCCCTATTTTTATCTTCTGACGAGGGGCAGTAACAGCCACAACCTATTGTGGATCTTCCTAATAAATGTCTGAGTCTGAGTCCCGGCGCGTTATAGTGGTGTAGCAGCCAGTTTTCTGCGTGTCACTTCTACAGACGTTTCTTCTGTAAAAATTCGGGGACATAACTCATACGAGATGCCGAAGATATTAAAATAATTATTAATTGGTCACCGACGTTTCTAGTCGAAGACCAGTCACATTTTGACAACATTTTCGTCGGCTCTAATCGTTCATTGTTGACCGCAACGTTCAAAATTATTCATCGAAGCTTGCCCGCGTTTTAAACGTGTGAGCCACTCAAATACTGCCTTTCATGTCATGGCGTCATCGCCGAATGCTGTCATCTCCACTGGTCTCTGATTCAGTTTCGTCAAGTTTGAAGCAAAATGTGATACAAAGTTGCTGCTCTTTCAAATCAGCCATTATTTCCTTTCGTTAAAAAGAGTAAAAAAACGCAGCGGGTCGCGGAAATCCAAATACGAAAACGGTTCGTGAACACGGCACATGTGCAATCGTAGCAACAATCTACTCCGTACGAAGAAGCACAGTGAAACGGGCTTCCACCACCCAGCACCTGAACCCTATACAACGGCTGGTCTGGGATTGACAGGAGCAGTCCGGGAGCTTTTGACTCGCACCTCGTAATTGTAGTTATGACACTTATCTTAGGAGGTGAGGAGACATCACCGGCTTTTACCGCCTGACATTATTAAAAATATCAGCGGTGAAACGAGCTCCTCAGGTCAACGCTGGCCAACTGAAGTCTTGTGTTTTCCGTCTCGTGGCACCTAACATCAGCGCTCCCGCAACGCCTGGCTTTAATTATTCACATATCCACCGCAAGGGAAGCTGTGCGGGTCTTATCAGAGCGCCGTGAGCCAACTGTCCGGCAGCTGGGCGTCGAATGTCTCACCGGCGCCGCCAGTCGGCTCATCTGTCTGTCTACACTACCCGTTACCGTATATACCGTCTGAAACCGGCTATGTCGAGCTCTTCAACCGCTGACGTGGCCGCGATCTGCCTGTACTGCTGCCGCCGGCGCAGTCTACCCGTGCAGGCACTCTGTGCTGTGATTCCCTGCCGGTTAGGCCGTCCGCCAGGCAGCCGTGCTCGGCGGCGCAGTCTACCACCGCTCCGCGCCGCCGCCGCCGTCGCGCTAGTCGCCAGTCGCCAGTCGCAGCAAACAGTTTGTGCTCGCTGAGAGGTCTGGCGCGGTGCGGCCCCGACGCCGATGGCACGACAGGCCCCCGTGGCGTGCTCCGCACCTAGTGATAAACACTGGCACTCGGGGATAAACAGCGTGGACCCAGGGCCAGCTGGCCGGCGGCCGACCCCCACTTGGATTACACCTGAGAGCGCTGTCCGCTCGCCGCCGAGAGGGGAAGGGGGCGGGGTTTCGGTCCCGTCCCATCTGGTGTGATCTCAATCAGTGGGGATGGCGATGTGAAATCGCCACCATAAGCAAGTATTTGTCCCAATCTGATCATCGGCATGTTCTGTACCGGCGATGACTATCACGAAACTTCAAGTGTTAAATCGCGTTAACATAATTATTGCCTTAACCGTTTACGGACAGTCATTACCTGTAGCAATTCAAAACAAAATTAAGAACAGAAGTTTAATTTCATACTTTGTTTAGTTATCAGTTTTTATGAAAGCCTAAGGAAGTTTGAAATTTGGAAATTTGTTTACTTGTCATTTGTTTACAAAGCCTAAGGAAAAAATGTACGTCCGATATTAAAAAAGCGTAGCTAGTAATTATTAAGCTGCTTGGTTAATCGAAGAGCATGTTCTTAACACACCGTACCGGCGGCAGACGACACCCTCAAGCCTGCACTGCTTCAACGAAGTGAGCCAATTAGTCTTAGTAACGAGGGACTAAGCCACGCCATAAATGCGTCAGTTGTCCGGTAAAATTAGCCGTGACCTCGTGGTCCCTGCGACCCTCATATATCGCGTGAACTCGTACCTCCGAACACTTGTGACGTAACCTTGGTATTTCGACGAAATGGGCCCGAGTCTGTACACTTTGAATGCATCCCAAGCTTTTGCGAATATGTTTAGACTGAAGCTTTTACGAGCTCTTACGAAATAAGGTGTGAAGATTTGAAACGAGTCGGTTTCCTCCACTCCTCTCGCGAGCGTACTGAGCTGGATCTAAATGACAATATATTAACTCTGTCTCTGACTGCGTTTCAGCCTGTCCAGGGTAAAATAAATGACATGTCCCAATGGTAAGATCAAAGAGGAACCAAATGGTTTCCCTTCACCGGATTGTAAATCGAGTCAGGCGAACTAAAAGTTTTACGGAAGCATCCGACTTGTAGTGAGAAACTGCAAGCTTATACGTACAGTATTCGTATTTTCGTTGGAATATGGTCGACATAATGTTTTTCAGCTATAAGTGGAAGCTAAATCCTTCTTGGAAAATGGTTCCGCAGGCGAGGGTGGAACTTTTCAAAAAAGTGATTGAGACCAAATGCCATCTTCACTGATAGTTTTGCACCGTTTAGATGGACAATGACCATTTTAACTTCAGCATGCTTCAAAACTGACAATTTTGAGTGTTGGGGACCGAAAAGGACAATATTAATGCCGGGGACCCTCCAAAACTGACCCAAGCTAGTGCACAAGCAACTGAACTTCCTATTCAGTTGGCAACTGCCCCACCAACTGAATAGGAAACTCCGTCCATGCCCGCAGGACAGTAATGGATGTGCTAGGATGCGAAAGGGAGTTATATCACCTATTCATTATGTCTAATAATTTCATTCATGACAGAACCATCCGGGAAGATGACGTGCCACTCCTTTTTATTTCTAGCTTCATTATCGCAATCCATCGCAGCACAGCCCCTATTCCCGTGGGGTAGTTACCTTATAACCACTGTAGTCCCAGCTGTCTGCCGGTAACAAATTACCGCTGCAGGGTGCTATCATCAGTTGATGTACTCATTTTCTTGTGTCATTAATTTCGTACTTGGTTATCTCTACGTCAATGTTGTGCCTTGCCATTTTATCACATGAAGTTAGTTAAGCATGGTAAGCATATCATCAGTGTAACTTATTGTTGATTCATGATTATCCTGCTGAATTTGTCCCCAGAGCATTAATCCTCACCATCATTTCCATTTAACCACAATGTTCGTTCTCTTCTAATCCTCGAAGTTGAGCCACGTGGGGAACGGGACACGGAATATACGATGTGACTGCATCAGCGTGACGGTGTTCAAAGGTATTGTCTACTGAATCAAGCAGCGAATCTCTTGTATCATGACATTTATTGCAGATTGCGTGGAAAAGCCGATGCTTTTGCTTTAATCCGATTGGAGTGTTCTTATTCCGATTGATGGTTGGTTCCGTGGACATCTACATTTACTTATGGCGTGTTCACTTGCGCTTTGGATGATGTGGGACGACGTTTAACGAGCATGGCTACAAGCCTCTTCAGCAAATATGGTATAAGTAAGACGGTAAAGTCGAACGATGAGGACAGCTCGTTTGCACACTGAGCTCAATACGAATGTAAAGTTCCCTGGAAACATACCAAGCCGAAATTCTGTTCTCAACTCCAAAAGGCTGCGGAGGCTGCTACTGCTGCTGATCGCGATCAGTCATCTGCGCGACACACACCGACACAAACATATAGCGAACGGCGCACCGCGGGGAGCATTGGACCCCTCCCAGAGACGAGCTGCCGACCGGCGCTCCCAACTCCGCCCATTCCCGGACGACTTTCGTCAGAGACAGCGCTCTGATGAGTTATGTCGATGGCTGAGCCCAATGAAATGCAATGGGCCATTCGCATGCAATTGGGAGATCAGCTTTATGCTCGCCCAAATCGATAACGCTAGGTTAAGATCGGTCGAGGCCTTTTATGAAACACGGGCTACGAGGTCGCCAAGAACATTTTAGGTGGTACTGGTTATGATACCATGTTGTGGTCTTAAACATCCAAGTAACAGGCCAAATATCTTAAAACGCCTTTTCGTTGATCCGGCATCTTGTTCATTCTTCTGATTTTTCCTCCTTTATCTCAACTGACCGGGGTCAAAACGTTTATGAGACGTTTGCTTATATTTTATTCGTATTACGCTATATTAACTTTGTACTGGTTAAACGGTCAGACTAATACTCTTCCATTGACAGAGAGGCTAAGAATGTCTCTTCAAATGTCTGTAAAATCTGTCTTTAATGATTGCATATCCCTATACGCTTGTAAGATGACCTCCCACGAAGTATACAAACAAGAGGGTTAAAACAAGACTCGGGAATACGTTTGAAAGGGTTACACAAGAAAATTCGAAGTCACTTGGGTGTTTTTTTCGCTTAGATCAATATAAACGTCAGCATATGTCGTCGAAAGTCAGATGTTCCCGTTTTGGGGAAGTTTACCCCCCGAAACCCCCAGATATCTTGGGCACCATGATAGAAGCAAAAAACAATTGAAAACTCTTGAAACTGCCTTTTGACATTTTTTTTTAGATTTAAGCTCAGATCTAATGCTCCAGAGGTTATCAAAGGTCAGCATGACTGTTTTCTAAGAAAATGTATTCACGAATAACGTAACCTAATGCATCTAGAACAATAACTTAAGCACCATTGTGTTTCTGTCATCAAGGAGCTTTGAAGTATTTGCGTGGTGACCTTGTAAGATGAACTTTTTCACCACGTCTCTATATCTATCCTATCAAGGGTTATTGCAAGAAGTGGTGACCTTGGATGACCTCAGATGAGATTTCAAGATATCACTGATCCAAAAGAGCATCTGTGTATGCGAGAATGATATAGTAATTCTGAAAGAACTGAACTGTTCCACTGCGTATCTTTGAAAAAGAAAGCATTCGAATATTTCTCATTAACTTATAATGTGGAGGTCACGACCTGACCTTAGGTCACCGATATCGAAAATCCAAAGTTTTGTAATTATATGCAGGAAGGTAGGTGTAGGTATTTGTGTTACCACATTTGTCAATTTTCAAATCTCTCGTACAAGCATTGTGAGCTGGGCACGACATCAATTTTTTTTTTTTGGGTAAGATCACTTGACGTGATGGTGACCTGACCTAAGATGACTTGGGGTTAAGATTTTAACACAAATTGCGAAAGAGTGTCCAAACAGCTGTGCCAAATTTGGCGGCTCTGTGCAGTGACGTTTTTTTTTGCTACAAACAATTGACCCGAGGGAGGTCAAAATGACTCTTCACCAGGGCGAGGGATACTTCGTAACGAATGTTCATCTTTTTGACCGTTCAGGTGATGGCGCATTCTTAACACGCGCCGTAGAGGGACTTTGAGAGTTACGCGCACGAGAGGAAGTCAAAATCCAACCCCTACCCTATAGGATCTCAGCTCCTATAAAAGCTGTTTGAGGGATAACACAATATCGCTAGACTCGTAAATAATAAATTCGTAAATGATGTATTAATCAGTGATCCAAGCAAAATCTCAGTTATTCAATTCTGTTTCAAAACACTATTCATGATAAAGTCAATTGATTTACCAGTGATGCATAGTGTAGTGCAATGATTAATATTTGTTTCTTATTTTGCTTCACTTGCAAGTATTGATGAACTTTTGTGCTATTTCTTACTGATATGATGTTGTGAGTTCTCTGCCCCGGTTGTGGTCAATAACTGTTTGGTTATGTTATATCCACCCTATTACTTTAGAAAATGAGTACAATGAATATGATAGTTGAATAAGTGTGAATCGATTCATTTGGTGATTTAACCCAGTGACAATTATTCGATTCATTATTCACATGGATGTCTTTGTAAAGAGAACTGATTCACATGTGATTTTTCGAAAAATAATGTAATTCTTGAATCGTGAATCTATTCATTGTGAAACATTAACCAGTCTGCGCATAACGCATAAAGTATTGCTATTAAAAGCACGTCGAATTGTAAGGGGCAGGTTGGGCTCTCGATTTAAATGTCTGTTTTTGTGCAATTTTCATGATTATATTGCATTACCTTTAAGGCCAAATAAATTCAAATTTTTCTAAATAGGACTCTGCTCCAGAAACATCGCATTACCTCAGGAGCTATGACAGCTAAGAATAAACCAAAGAAACAATCAAAAGCTTTTGAAGAAGTCTTCAGCTGAGGTGTCGTCAGATTTGAGCTCAGAGCTAATGATAAGTTTGGGTTTGCCAAGTTAGACTAAGTTTGGGATCCAGAGGTCATCGAAGGTAAACAAATTCATTTTTTGCAAAACTGCTTCCGTGAATAGCTTTATACCCAGTAAAGATGAGATAATAATGCTGACACCATCATGTTTCTCTCGTCAAGGCACTTGGAAACATATAAAATTGATCATTGTTTGGCTAATTTTATAATTTGACCTTAGGTCAATGTCAAGGTCAGGGTGACCGACATATTCTAAGCTACATATTGGGAGACGGTCTTTACGACACAAGCCCGTTGGTACCAGCTTCACTTCTCTATATTCACCCTGTCGACAGACAAAAAAGTGTTAGTGACCTCGGATGAGCTTGGGTGACCTTGTAGAGTTGACTAATAAAAAATATACCTGAAATATATATACAAAAACGGCGTCAGATAACCTGGCTCTGAAATAATCTAATTATACTGATGCTTATCTTCAAAAACGGAAGGAGTTAAATCTTTCTCCATTGACTTGTTATGTGGAATTCTCGAAGTTGACGTGGTCTTAGGTCACTGATATAAGATCTAAGAGACATTCAAATAGTAGATACTCATGCTCTTACGCAATTCTGAAACTTTGAAACCGATCGGCATTTAGCCACAAACTGTGCCCACGGCACGCCCACAAACTTCTAAAGCGGTCATTTCACATGTCGGTCACGTGATCTGACCTGGTGACCTGACCTGGGCTGACCCAAGGTGAAGACTTTCACCCAATGTTGGTAATTCCATTCCAAACAGGTAAGCAAAAAAACTGAGGAGGCTTATTCCCCGGCCCTGTAGTGCGCATGTTAATACACGAGCGCACGGCTAACACTCTATTAATAGACGTCTACGGCAGTGTCTGAACTCGATCCGACGAGGGAAAAGAACAACTCAGCCGTCAGTTTGTTATCCGCCACCTAACAGTCAGGTGATGAGCGAAAATACAACGCATGTTTTGTGTAGATATTATTGCTGATAGAGCAGATTTGCACCTCAACACCAGTTTTCGTAGGACCCAAATCGTATACAAAAATCTCAGCTCAACATAGCAATCGGAAAGTCTCCTGCAGAACTTGGTGGCCAAAGTTTACTGCGCTCTGATGTTAGAGCGCAGTCCACGTGATCGCTGACGTCATTCGGCGTGTTTATCGGAGTTGCTGCTGGTCACTGGGCGTCCCGAGGTCAGGTCAGGTCAAATCAGACCCTCACTCGGATGAGTAGCTGACATCGAGTGCGGAGGTGTCCAAACCTCTATCAAATAAGCTTAATTATTGTGCATAACGATAAGACATAAGAGGGTGTCAATGCGTTGGCTAAATTGATGTTTGTATTCAATTTGTTTTACTATGTCACGAAGGAGTAATACAATTCAATGATTCTATATAATTGAATAATGGTATCTATTTTGCAGAGTATCATTTTTGAAAATTATGTCATGTTTTTAAAAACCGTCACGAAATCAAATAAAAATATAAGTCATGTGACAACAGGTTATTTCGTGCCTGTGACGATATTGTGCGAAACGAAAGGTAAAGTTACTATACTCTTCAAGTCATCAACAATTCCGTTATATCCGTCCCTTACGCATCAGGAACCAGGAAGCAGAAAACATTCATCTCTGTTAATGTTTTATACACTGTAAGCGTGACCGCCCGACATCCCAGCCGACACGCCCAAGCTGAGCTTTTTCCACAATTTACAGCCTGCTCCCGAGACAGTGCCAGTGTCGGTGCCGGGCCACAGGCCGTCCATAATGACACACCACTGCCGCTGAACTCTGCCGACTGAATACTGCTCCTGTGGCAAGACACTCTAATGGATTTCGTGACGAATGATTGCCGCGAGCGACCATCTGGGCCGTTTTCAGACTCCTTTAATTGGAGGTGTGTCCGCTGACAAAGCACGGCGTGGAACCATTCCGTCTTCAGCCAACTACCCGTTCCTGGCCGTATAACGACAGGGGCTCGGGATACCTGAGTTTTACATTTAATTATATTTTTGTTAGAAGGAATTGAGCTGCTCTGAAGCCCAAGCTTGACTGTCCGTGTGTGATACCAATCGTGTTATATAGTGTCACCAATGCGAAGCGGGATATGCTATTTTTCTGTCCGTGTGGAGACAGATTTGTTTGCTTCAGTCTGTTGGTGCAAAATACGTCGCTTTACATTGTCTTCAGCGACTGCAATGATGAGATTGATCACGAAGGTCGTGTATTACCATTCACTTATAATGAATAATCTGACATCATAGGTATTCACATATCTGATAAATCAAGGTCAATTTATATTACGATAATAATTTAACAAATATACACTTGAGACCATGCCAACTTACCGTTGAAGCATCGCAACTTTTTTATATTGGAGATGCATATAGCCCATACATACTTCACCCGGCCTTATTGGTGATTGGAGTAGTGGGTGCTATCACTCATTGTTGTGCAGCCATTTTCCGATGACAAATTAGTCCCGGGAGCCGACGTAATTACATGAGCTAAAGAACAGACGCCTGGAAACCATTATTCTAGCCGTCTGCTATGCTTATAGATACTGCGGCCGAAAATACGTCCCGTCTGGCTGCCGTCCAGCCACGTATTCAGCCGACGTTCCGACAACGTATCCAACCGACGTGCCGACAGTTACGGGACATTCCAGCCGGCGTCGGACGGTGCAGGCAAATGGACAAACTATTGGACCCGCCGCGTCGACAGCCGCCAGCAAACGACTGTAGATTGCTGCCCGAGCACGGTTTGACCGCTTTGGTTGGATTTTATTACTTTTAAATGTGTTCGAGGAGACCGTCTGCATAACTCTGGGGTGTAGTTCCACTAGGTAAACCGCCAAGCGTTTGAGGCTAGTCCTCATTTTTACGTTGACCGAGTCGCTGCGGCGGCGCATATCAATTGCAGTGATGGCATGGCCGGTGTGGTGTCGACGGCTGCACCGCTCGGTGGCAGGACATGACAATACATATTGCTCATATCCGGGAGCCAGCTGGCACCGTCCCCAGGGCTTCCTCGTGGGCTGACGTCCCCTGGGTGCCTCGCGGGCTGACGTCCCACGGTTCCGGGGATCGACGGACGAACGGCTGGCATTCCTGAGACTCGCCCAAACTGGATTCGAGGCGAAACAAAGTTCAGTGCCACTTGACAGAGGCGATGAATAGGCATTTGTATTAACAAGCATTGTTTCACGCATGTCTATGGCAATATAAACGTTTATCGGATGCAATTGAACGTCTTATTATGGATGCAATTGAACGTCTTATTATCGATGAAATGTTAATTTATATTTGTATTTCTATGGAAACACTAAAATTCGTATTACAATTACAAATTACAAATTACAACCTAATATTTATATTATAGAATATATCATATTGTAACATTTCTATTGCCCTATTTAATATTTGTGTAGCCACACAAATTACATGAAATTATTTAAGCTCATGTCGGTTTGAAAACAAAACTGTTTGGCAGTATTTTTCAGTACAATGAACATTAAACATAAAAATAATTGTTCCACAATGTGGCCTACCCTGTAATTCTTGTATTTTTACCAAACCCATGTGGTAATTGCATATGTTGCAAGCTCAACATTCTCCACGAAAATCAAAGACTCCTACCCTTCTTCACCAACCTTGACGTCACCGTAAGCCGTTGCTGCAGGTTATGATAAAACATTACCCTTGACATGTCTCCGTTGTTTCTGTCGCAGGCTACGGAAACCCTTGACATGTCTCCGTTGTTTCTGTCGCAGGCTACGGAAACCCTTGACATGTCGCCGTCG
>JARFNZ010145892.1:0-10189 GCA_031763405.1 Balanus nubilus
GTCGGCTGGACTCGCCCTTGTACTCTAGCAGTACCTTCTCACACTTAGGAAGTGTTTTGGGTGTGTTTGGGCTCGCTGCTGTTGATCGTCTGCTCTCTGCATTCTAAAATTCGGAAACACGTGTTTTTAATCTTTGGCCTGACCTTGACCTAACATATGACCTTGTAAATAAATATTTAAGTATGCTCTAGAATCGTCTCATTGAGAGCGTTCGATTGCCGCCCTGCGCGTCTCGCTGCGACTATTGGTGTGGAAGTTTGTGGCAGGGGGAGGCAGAATTTGCTCCGCTCCCCCGAGGGGGGGGGGGGCAACTTCGACTGAATAACCCCAGTGAGGCGCGGCCAATATTGAAACTATGCACAAATTTCGCACCATCGAACATACGGACTACCCCTCCGATGCATAACAGTCGTAAAAAGACGTCTATGATACTTCTGAGGCACATTCACTCTAGAAGCTCTCAAATATTGCATCAAGAGATTAAGTGATCACATTTAAATTAAACTCTAAAATTTCCAAACAAAAAACCGTAACCAAAATATGGGAGAAATCTTGCCCCAAATTTGTTTCTGTTGATGCAATAAGTACTGCTAAGAGACAGGCAGCTTTGTCCCAAAAATCATTACTTTTTCTCAAATTGAGATGGGTGGTGCTCCCAAAAGTGTGGTACTATCCTGCATTAGTGTAGGAACGCCACGGAAAGCTGGAGGCAGTGAAACATTGATCTCATTTTTAGGAAAATCTATCCCCATGATGCATTTCTTTGCATATTTGATTTCTTGCCTTGCTGAATTGTTTGACGCCTTAGGTATTGTTTTCAAAGAAAAAAGCACGATTTGAACCATTTTTTTATCCGAGAAGTGTGTGGGGGGGGGGGCATGCTCCCTCCTCCCCGGTTCCTACGCTTATGCTACCCAGTCTTTCCCTTTGCATTGGATTTGACGACGACATAGTTGATATATTAAATGCATTAAATGCATTTAATTTCACGATACCTACAGTTCATTTCAGTATTTTGCCGTATTAATTAACAATCCTCATTAGTTAGTGTTTATGTTTCACATGTGAGCGGCGGAGGCTAAAAACACTCGAACACATTCCCTTGTTTATAAAACAACTGTATTTAGTCCAGTCGCTGCTTCCACCTTAACATGCAACAAGCTTCAGCGATGAACATTTTGGCCAGTCCTGAGCCCACCAACCATTAGGCTGCTGGGTACAATACAGTGACTACAACGTTTCAGAGGCGAAGCACCATTCGGGCTGCCCAGCGCCCATTATGTTACATAGAAGCTAACTGTCCTGTTTATGTGCAGCAACTCCAGTGGCACACATAATGGGAACATCGACATATCCGACGGAACTGCGAGCATATACCTACGATGCGTTGTTTTTTGGTAGAGGTCGTATTTCCTTCGATGCGGGTGTAATTATTGCAGCACGGAATGGGCGCCGGCACGCCTCTATATCAGCCCAGACAAAGACGGCTCTCCCATTTATGAGGGCCCCACTGTCAGACCGCCCACTCAGCGCCCTAAATGAAACTCAAGGCAGCCAGGCTTAAATAAGGACTGACACCCGTTCTCCAATGACTATTAAAGGCTGTGCGTCTACTGTTTTTAATCGCCCAAAATATTTTTCCTACAATAAGAAACTATTGTTTTCAAGTCTGATTGAAATCAAATTCATATATAAGCCTCAAACAATTAAATTTTCGCTTAAATTGTTTCCGTTTGTTTTGGTGTAGAAGCGGGTTTTACTGTGATGAAGGCAAACAGACGAAAGAAGAAGTAATGTAATATGGCGCACGTAAGACATTTCATGGATGTGATGACTAACGGAAATTGTAAACAAACAGTTGAAGCAGAACCGATGTTCTGTTTGAATGCTGCTATCAGCGCTCACGGGCTGTTTTGTCGAAATGTGATTGGTCTACACTATCGATATGTTGGCAAGTTGGCTTCGAATTCTAGTGATGGAAGCAGGCTGGGGTAACACCGCTAATTTGTGTGATCCGCACCTATGCTGGGGTAAACGGAATTTATCAGCAACTAGGGTTTTTCTAGTGGAATGCAAGTATGACTTGATTCAGAAAAATCTGCCCTACGATTCCGTGACCATAACTCCATATCGCCAATGTCAGTAGACACAACACTACCTTTGAGAATAGGTATGCTAGTACTTGCTTAAATTGACAAAAACGGACGCCCGAAACCTCGCATTCCTTTGCGTGGAGGAAGGAGACTTATTAACCACTGAGGTATGCCGCACCTCAGGCCTCCTAATTCCTGATATGACGAGGCTATTGGCGCATTTATCGGCTGCTGCAATTCCCTAATTTATTAACACACTTATCTGTTATTTGTGCTGTGGCTGACTGTATAGATATCCAACCATTTATGGTTTGGCATACACCGGGCGTCCCAGAACAAACGGAAGGATTTAAAAATTGGTTATCTCATGTTCTAATGGCGCTAACAACGCAGCTCAACTATCGTTGTGTAGCCCATTCTATGCTATTTTGTGTGATAATAAACACATCTTCATTTATGCTTTGTTGACAGCCTCAGGTAAGTTCTCGTATGCGATTACCTTTTCGTGACGAACGGGCTCCGTAAGGCTTCTCCTGATTTCTTCGAGTTAATGGAAGTCCCTTATGTTAGTTATCCTCCGATGTTTGGCCAGATCAGGTTGTTGACGCTATCTGTTACCATAAGCCTTTGTATATTAATTTAGTCCGAACATTCTGAATGGATGGCTTTGCGAGATCAGAACTCAGGTCCTGACCTATTACCTGACCAGAATTCAGGTGCTGACCCATTACCTGAACAGAGCTCAGGTGCTGACCCATTACCTGACCAGAACTCAGGTGCTGACCCATTACCTGACCAGAACTCAGGTGCTGACCCATTACCGCCTGGTTGGCAATTGGTCAGGACAGACGTGAGTCGGCCGGCTCGGAGCTTGCCCTCTGCTGCTGGCTGGGATGGCCTGCGGTCGGTGGTAGCGGCCGCACCCCAGGCTAGATGACATCAGTCAGTTATAGGGTAGGCCGTGTCTAGGTATGTCGGGCGCGTAAACTTTCTTCTTTTTATTCTGTCGGCTACCCGGCATTGCCAAATCAGGCGGTAATGTGCCAGGACCTGCGCAACAAGCTCTGCTCAGCGTGGGTTCTGATCTCGCAAATCCATCCTTTAAAAGGTACGAACTAATTTAGTATAAAAAGGTGTATAATAACCGTTAGCGTCAACAACCTGAACTGGCTAAACATCGGGGGATAACTGACATAAGGTACTTCCATTAACTCCAAGAAAGCAGGAGGAGCCTTATGGAGCCTGTTCGTCACGAAAAGGTGACCGCATAGGAGAACTTCCTTGAAGCTATCAATGAGGCATAAATGTAGGTATGTTTATTATCACATACAATTGCATAGACAGGGCTACAGAACGATAGCTAAGTTGCGTTATTTGCGCCATTACAACATGAGATAATCCATTTTTAAATCCTTCCGTTTTTTGTTTGCTGGGATGCCCGGTACCAAACTGTCATGCCATTTTCAAGCCATTTTCATGCCATTTTCATGCCATGAACTCGTACATATGTGTATTTTGTAGGCACTCCACTTATTTAATTAATGTTGCATTTCTATTTACGAAGCCTAATCCTAGATGTCATGCCCCTTCTGTTGCAAATACATTTATAATTGAATGCCTTTCTTGACAAGAGAGTATTGTGACCTGGCTAGAGAAGTCACCGTGACCACCCCGCTCCCCGTGTCGGCAGCGCGGCGGTGCAGTGAGCGGCCCTCGCTGCGGCAGCTGTGCCGCACCATCGGCGGCGACGCGCCCCTGCACACGATGATCCGCGTCCGGCCGGAGCCCGTCCAGTGCCCGTTCCGCGGCAGGTTCACCTTCGACTACCGCCGCTCGGAGAAGGTGTGCGCCGAGCCGGTGTCGCGCGCCTGGTCCTGCGCCGAGCCCTGGAGTCTGGTGCTGCAGCATCAGGCCTGTCCGGACGTGGCCGGCGCCGAGAGACTGTCCGAGACGCTCACCTGTCTGGCCACCTGGCGCAACCACGACACGCACTTCATGATCGGGAAGCTGGACAGCGTCAAGACCAAGATAGACGCCGACAGGTGGGTACACTGGTGGTGTTTCATGCCCCACCAACTTTGAGTTTTGCCGCACCAACTGCTAGCTTTGCCCCACCATTTGTCTTAGCTTTTTGTCGGATTTGAAGATTTTTGTGTTTAGAATTATCATTTTCCACAGTAGCCACGCATTTCTATCAGACTTGAAGGCTCGCTGGAGTTAAAATTGTCAGCTTTCGACTTAGCCACGCAAAAAGATCAGCCGGCATGACATTTGCACCAGCAACTTTTCCCGAAAAGCTCCACCCATGGGTGGATACATGGTGGTTGTGGTGGTGGTCTTCGGTCGTCTTCACAGACACAATGCTGATGAATGTGACTTTGTACTTCCTCTATTTCTCTAAATTAATACCACGAAATATTACGCAAACTTCCATCAAATGTAACAAATCGTCCGATTTCTGAGTTTACTTAGACCCCACATTTGCAGCCGTTCCCAAAATCACGAATCGTCTTTCATCCGCTGGCTCAGCGGGTGGTCCTGTCAGGACTGTCGATGGTCAGCTGTATGGTTCTCTCACTCCCTCCTTCACACACGCATGTGTGTGTGTGTAGCTGTCTGTCTGTCTGTCAACTGACACCGTGTGAGAGGCTCAGGTATGCCAAATGGAACGTGGTGCCCATTGATGAGGCGGTGCTGCGCGAGTCACCGCGATGTGTCGCTACACTGCATGTCGGCCTTTGATCCGAGACTTCAAAGCCGTTTGGGCTGTCGGCTAGTTCGCTGGCAGGGTGGCAGTGCGAGGGTTGCGGTGGCGCTGCCTCAGTTTCAGTGTTACTACAATGCGGAGAATGTCATTTATAAATTTATTTTAATTATTAATTTCAATCCTAAAAATATCATAAATGCAATGCTAGCTTAAAATATGACTTGACGTGTAACTAATCGGGGAATTTATGCCGTTTTGCTTTCCCTCTGGCTCTAAAAAGTTGGTCGATTTCGACTATTCATTGTTACTTTGTTTTCTCTCCGGTATAGCAATGGAACTGCAATGTTTCCGGGCAGGGCCGGGTAGAAAGCAATTTTAAACGGGCAGCCTTTGATGTGTGTACGGGTTATGTGAACTGTGCTCTTTATTAGCCGCTCTGTTGGCTGTTTGCGCAGGTACCGTTGTTTCATTTACCAGCGGTTCGACCTGGGCGGCGGCAAGCAGGGGTACCACGTGGTCCAGTCGGGCGACTCGACCTGCCAGGGCCTGCAGTCGGTCCACGTCGGCCACAAGGTCATGAACCTCACCAACGGTGAGTGAGAGTCCCGCAGGCAGGCGACCGGAGAGCCTTCGCGGTAGGGCTTGGACAATAGGGCTGCCAATAATGAGATATTACGGCGTGATATTGTTATAGACTCGTAGGCAGACGCGCAATGAACGTGCATCATCAAGCCTGTTTCCCTGTCGTCGCATTATCTCAAAGACAATGAAAACCAATTACGATAATCAACGTTGCGCTACGCCCCGGCCTCGCGTGGCAATGCACGCTAGTAACCACTTAGCGACAGCCCTCGTGTCTGCTTATGTTCCTGTCCCTAGATGTCACTAGTAGTAAACGCCTGCAGATATGCTGTACCGCATAGCTCAACGCTTAGATTCCTGTCCATAGATGGCACTAGTAGCAAAGGCCTGAAGTTATACTGTACCGCATAGCTTGAGGTGAAGTACGGTCGTATGTGGCTCTACAGTGGGAGGAGGGATAGCGGGGCATTCTGATCATCAAAAGATCATCTCTCTGGTTGGGAGTCTGTTCGTCGCCCGTCTGAAGCCTGGCGTCTGCCGCTGGTGGCTGGGTTTCTGATGACCGAGCCGGCGCCGCATCAGTCTGCCTGTCAGGCGCGGCTCTCATTGGTGGCATGTGCCGCCGTCTCGACCGACAGCCACCCGCCGCCACTCTCCAGACACGTCCCCCGGCGATTCCCCGCAGAAAATCCTGAAATAGTCCCGGCGGAAAATTCCGCCGCTGGCACTGCTGCCCGACAGCTCCGCCCGGCAGCGCAGCTCTGCAGTCACATGATGGATGACGCGCCGACGCCATTTTATTTTCCTCATCTGGGCGCTCATAACGCATGGCGGTGACGGTGGGCCATGACGTGTTCTCGTGTGCTGACGGCGGCGACGTTCGTCTGCGTTTCAGAGCGGCGTCGGATCGCCAAGTGCCGTCTACCCGAGTGGCTAACGACCCACCACGAGTGGCACCGCATGGACTCCAGGCAGCGGTTCCACATCTTCCACAAGAACCACTCGATCAAAGTCAGCCAGCAGCAGTGGTGAGTACGAGACCTGTGGCGTTTAGGGCCCCACGAGTTATGAGAATCCGGTCTCCCCCGGCCCGCCCCAAGACCCCCTCGTCCCGCTGTTTGCCATACTGGAGATAGCTGCTCTTATTCCATCTGCGTCCGCGAACCGACTCGTGTTCTGCCGACGCCGAGTGACGCGATGTGCTGCTGGTCGGAGAACAGTTCTCGTTCCCGGCTGTCCCGTCTGTGTGGTATGATCACTCGCACTGAGCCACTCAGAGGTAACTATCGGCCGCTCGCCACGGTCATCGCAGCCCGTTTTTCGTCGTCACTGCCCGGTGGTCCGTTCTGTTGGCTGCGTCCCCCGGTCCTCTCCGCCCCGTCCTCGGTCGCCGGTTCAGCTCAGCTCAGCTCAGCTGGCTCACGCCTGACGAGGAGAGGCGTCTGTAACGCCTTTGGCGATTCCGCCGTCGTCTGCCGGCGTAATACATCGCTATCTACCGCCGTAACGACCTCGTACAACTTGATGACGTCATCAGGTGCGGGCCGCGCGCCAATATCGCCGCAGATAGCGGACGGCGGCCGGTCCTTCGACCAGGCCCCGCAGTGTCCGCGCTCCGACGGTCGCCGGACTTACGGAGGGAAACGCTGATGAATGAAGGAAATGAACGGAATGTTGACTTTCAGCTGGTGGTGGGCCTAGCCCAGTCCGTAAACTGGGAGTCATTCAGCTGCAGCCGTTTGCGTGTCGTGCCTTGCGAATTGACCGCAATTTGGTGCTACAGGATTGCGAGAGTGCGATGTCGGATGGACATAATGCTTTGACGCTATTAGTTTGAAGTGCGAACTCAAAAATACTTGAAACAAATTTACTTGAATGCTATATTTTTGTTGTGCTAGATTATGAGTCTTGAGTTCAACGAACACATGTCTACAGAATGTGATCAATAATAGGATCAGGACGATTGAGGGCTGACACGTTACTGAAACAAAGCGGTGTAAAATCACACATGTGGGCCCAATAACGACACTGGTCACTGTTTTGATGTTCTATCTGGTGTGTGTTATGACTGGTCAGATCCTCTGCCGTCGTTTGACACCCCTTCGTTCCCCTTGTCTTCGTCTTGGCCAGGTCTGGCCAGGAGAGTCAGGACGAGGAGCCGACTAAGCTGATCTGCAGCCGCATCACTGAGATCAGCCACAGCAGCGCCCAGGTCGTCTTCCACCACAGCAGAGGATGGTAGGTGGCACTCCGGGTCCGCAGCACGACAGAATGCACGTTCGTTGTTTGGTGTAGTTGCCAAACATACTTATTTGTTCTTCATCATTAACATTGAATGACATGTTCTTTCACCATATTCCGAAGTAGCTGAAGGTTTCTACCACTGCTGCGAACAGTGGGTCGTCTTCCCGCTCAACACATTACAATAGGAGCCGACTACCTTTACCGAGAATGCTGGATCCCGCTGCTGGCGCCAGTGGGCCACTGACATGACCGTCGGACAACCGACTCGGCATGCATTAACTTCAGTCCACATACCCTAACAATGGCCGCCTTTGAAGCTTAATTTATGCTGTTGACGGATAATAAACATTTCAAGTCCGCTTTGACATTGACGAATATGGCACATCCACTAAGCCACTTAGTGAGAAAGGTTGTGCACGTTGGTCGCTTAAGCCACCGTCGCTGTGAGGCGTATTATACGCCACAGGAATCACCCGTTCTAATGTAGCCCATGGAGAACTGCATAGCCTGTAGGTTGCCGTTCAAAGAACCGTCAATGGCTCGTTCCAGGTCTGTGTTATCATCGCAAAGTAAGCACGTCCTGTGAGGGGGAGCAGGGTATTCGGCCGCAGATAAGTTCCATGAATTGAGTAAGGACCGCTATCAGTACGGACGGGAGGGTCACTGAGTTCCGAGTACCGGAAAATACCGGAAGACTGGTACAATCCTGCTCCAGATAATAATAATAATCATAATAATCATAATCATCATCATCATCATCATAATCATCATCATCATCATCATCATCATCATCATCATTATCATCACCATCACCATCACCATCATCATCATCATCATCATCATCATCACCATCACCTCCATCACCCTCTCCCCACCTCAGGACGCTGATGACGGAGACCAGCCAGTTCATCGCGCCGCATCAGGTGGACCGCCGTCGGCTGGCCGGCGGTCGGCACCCCGGCGCCGCTGACCCGGGTCAGAGGTCACCGCTGGAGGTCAGCCAGCAGCCGCACACACACCTCTCCGGCAGCGCCTCGCAGGTACGACAAACGTCAGCTGTGTCCCGCGGGGGGCGGGGGGGGGGCATATGGAGGCTGCAACAGTATGCAATAAGTATGCAAAACATTTTCAATGTATGTATGTATGTTGAGAATGTGGTCTATGTTACATATTCGTAATCTTCGGCAATAGATCTTCTTTCAGGCATAGACCATTGAACGTTATTGCTCTTTCACATTTCCATTGTTTAGACATTTCGACATTTCACATATCGTATATGTGAAATGTGATATGTGATATAATGTGTTATAATGTGAATGTGATATGTGATATAATGTGATATGAAATTTCAGATATCATACATCATCATATATATATATATATATATATATATATATTCATTCTTCAAAAATGTATCCATGCAGGGGTATGCTCGACTCAGATTTTTCCTACCGACTTGACTCTGACTCATTTCCAAAGGACTCTGACTCAAGTTATTGAACAAAGGCTTTGCCGTTACTCAACTCTCACTCAACTCTCGGCTCTGAAATTGTACCCCCGACTCACTCTGACTCAAGGAGATGGTGAAATTCCTTGATTCCACTCAAGATTGACTCGACTAATTTTGTACTCAACAGCACACAAAGTTGTTGACCGGGGGGGGGGGGGGGATGCAGTCTTGGATATTGAATTATATTTTTTCCATGCAACGCTATAGATGCAATGCTAAATATGCTAAGTCTTTGAGTGATTGCACGTACTTAGAAAGGACTACGTTATGTTGTCACTTCTTCTGCAGCATATTTCACCTGATGGTACTCAATCACTACCTCCCAGTTATCCACCTCATCACATTCCTCAAGTCCTTCAGGGAGTCAAACTTCAGACCGTAAGTTTTGCCTCTAAGACTGAACTGTCCCCGCCAATACGTTACAGTAGTCCATAGGGTTAACGTTTACGAGTTCGGCGACTATTCGTTCTTGTTGATGGAGGAACACCCGCTACGCCAGAACTTCTGGGATCATCCGCTCGCACAGATAAAGAGCTCTATTTTATCGTTGGATGAAACCTTCTGTGTAAAGCTCCTTATAAGCAGGTAGCAGCTGCTACCCTAGGAATGAGTCGTAACCCATCGAACCCATCTGTGCCGCCTGTTTTTTTTGTTTACCCACCCGGTATATACATGGGGGAGGGAGAGTATTGATTGCCAATACATACAGCCGTCGGTCTCCTCTTTCTCTCTCTCCTTACAGACGCTGCCGCCGCCGCCGGTCCGGGGTGGTGCCTGGAACCCGTTTGAATGGGCGCCGCCGCCGCAGCAGCACCAGCAGACGGCGCGCGACGCTGTGGCGCCCCCACCGCCAGGTAGGGGAGAGATACACGCACATACTGATATGCATACTAGAGATGCAATATTTTCCCTAAAACCGAACACCGGTCCCACACCACACCACCACATAAGCCAAAAATACCGGCAATATACCGGCGCTGCCATTGCCATTGCATTATCACACATGCCCAAATACCGCATAAATACCGCCGGTACTGACAATATATCGGCATG
>JARFNZ010145903.1:0-10188 GCA_031763405.1 Balanus nubilus
GGGTTTCGGGGGGTGGGGTTTTGCCCCCGCCCCCCCCCCCCCCCCCCACCCCACCAGGGCGAAGGTGGCTCAGAGGCCCACCAGGGCGCGGGTTAAGGCTCTTTAAAAAGCTTATCACTTATTTAACTCTCGCAATGGTGGACCTCTGATCCACCTTCGTCCCAGTGAAGAGTGAAATTTGATGGTGCAACGCGGCAGCGTTTTTCACAATCCGGAAAACCGGTGAGGGTTAAAATGACCCCCAACCAGAAGGAAAGTTCACCATTGACTTATAACGGAGAGATCACGAAGCTGACTTGACATTTTGGATCCCGACAGATAAAATTTGATTGGAGGGGTGGGCCCGATAGAAGTTCTTTGCTAACTCACCAGTTTACATTTACAAGTCTGATTGATACCATAAATGGCATAACTACACCTTTTTAGGCGCTATTTCAAAAACATAAAGTCAAAATTCAACAAAGATAAATTGCTATTTCAAAAAGATAAACACCAATTTCAAATATGTTAAGTCCAGGTTAAAAAAACGTGAGGCTCAATTTAAAAAAGCTAGACAGCAATTTCGAAAAGATAATGTGCAGTTTGAAACGGGAGTCACGCTCAGCCTAAGTCAACACAATGTTTATCTGTGGTTTTCATTATGACAATTTTACACCAGTAATATTGCACTTAACAAAGAATCCAGAAATAGCAAAGTATGTGAATAAAAAAGGTGCAACAACTCAAACGGTTGCATGGAAGCGAACAGGCAGCATTTTTTCAGCTTCACTAGTTTATGTTCTTTTCTTAGGCGATTAACAGGTTGAACCCGTGATCTCTGCTCAGTTGAATTCTGTAATTTCCAAGTGTAATTTCCATTTAAGTGATTTCAGTCTTAATTTTACGACATGTCTCAATAATCTCAAGTAGACAACAAGTTTAAACAGCAAGGAGACATGGAGGCCACAGATGGAGAAGCGGACATGCCACGATCCCACCGCAGCGTGGTGCAGCCAATGATGGCCCGCTACAGCCGCAGCAGCAGCCGCGCCGCAGACGTGGTCTCGTGCCGGTCTGTTTCTAAAAAAATAAATCTTCTTCACTAGGATTACAGGTAGCATGCCATTCGGATTGTAACGTTTAGAGGACAATGTGTCTACACCCAGGGACATATAATCGAACGGAAGAACAGAACATCAAACAATATGCTCAAAGTCATTGAAAATGATGTTGCCTTCTGTTCCCAAATGTGTTTCGATTTGAAATACTCAGCACTCAGCAGTAGTCAAAATATGACAGCGTCTGTTTTCCAAAATTATCAGCCATGGAAGCGTTTGACTGGCTCAGAGATGAGTATTCACTGCCTCACATCTACAGGTATTTATCTACATATTTACGAGTCTATCCGTTCCATCGCAGTTTCAAATTAACTGTATCTTTTTTAAATTGCTGTTAATTTTTTGGAAATTGATCTTCACCTTTTTTATATTGGACTAAATATATTTAAAATTGGTGTTTATCTTTAGGAAATCGGAATTCGCTTTTTTTAATTTGGACTTAATCTTTTTGAAATAGCGCTTAAAAAGGTGTAAACGTTATAAATACGAGTAGGAATTAAAATAATAAAACAAAGCGCATACTGGCGGGTTCCGCTGGTTTGGGAAAAATATTTAGCGCATTTGGCAGCACGTGCCGCTTACCCCGTCATATCATTATAAGTCATATCATTATACTTTCTCTCGATTTTACCGAAAACTTATCAATGAATTTCTTGTAAATTTTCACAGTCTCTGTCAAATTTGGTCCTTTAGTCGCTGATGAGTGGCGCCAAAATATAGACAATCTTTGACGCGTGCAGTAGCTCGCGGCGTCTTTTCTCACTATAAGTATATGGGGACTTAGAAGTTCAACTCTATTCTGTCAAAAATATGTTGATGAATTTTGAATTTTTTAGAATATGTACGTCATCAGGCTATCTGGTGATGGTTGGCTCCCCTACTTTGTGAATAAATATTTAGCGCATGTGGCAGCGCGTGTCGATTTTCTATTCTCCCATTATAAATAAATGGGGACGTCAAAGTTCAATGTAAGCTTTGCAACTCAATTTTTCCGAAAACGTATTGATAGATTTCCAAGAAAATTTCCAAATATGTGCTTCATCAGCTCATCTAGATACTTGCGGGGGACTCTAGTTTGGAAAAATCGTTTGTGCGTCAGACACCGTAACACTTTCAGAATCACTGCTTAGTTCGACCAATTAGGCGATGGTAGGTCCACTAGAGTGTTAAAAACGTTAAGCGCTTGTAGCAGCACGTGCCATTTACCATATCATCCCCATTTGTGGCATCGTGGTAAGCCGGCATCGCATCGAACTTTGTCTTCTAGTGGTTTCATCCAACTGCACCATCGTTCTCGTACGTCAAGGAATAATGTTGCCCGGCGTGCTTCATAGGAAATCGACTTCTTAAACTTCGGGGCACGTGGTACGTGCGAGAAGCAGGTGTGCCCGGCCATACCCTTTTGATGTATCTGAGAAACTACTGAGCCGATGTTGGTGAACTTTGGTGTGCTGCTTCTGACCAACATAAAAGCCTCATTGAATGTTGTGAATGGGAGGTGACGTTGCACGTGCGCAAGTGCGGACCCCTGCTTACATACCTTCGGTAAACTAACAGACTATCTTAAAATAATTGTGTATGCAGACATCACCACTAGCTGTTTTACACTCGTCGAAACATAAGTGACGATTTTCATTTACATATTTGTTTCGTTCACCATATTTGTACATTATCTTTGGGGTCTTCTGTCTAAAAATACTAGGCATCATATAAATTATGTAAAGAAGTGGTAAAACGACTACCCTCGGTCAGCGATGACCCCCCCCCCCCCCTCCCTCTAGGGGTCGCCCTCACATATGACGTAGTTAGTGTTTCCTTAACGTAGTTAATAAGTAATTTAAACATTAAACTCGCGTTAAAAAACGCGCCCAGAGTGTCGAATTTTGTACCTAAGTTTCTGTACACCAGGTTTGTACATTATCACACCCACAAATGTATTTTTATTTGAATGAGTTATTGTGTTAATTTGTTTTCAGCTTACATAAGATGGACCTCCTCAACTCGTATGGAACAGGTGAGATGCTGGGAAGAGAAACAAGGTGCTGGGAAGGGAAGAAAGGTGCTGGGATGGGAAGTGAAAATCTTGCATTAACGTACGCAATATACGTTCAAATCTAACATGCAGTATTCGTCTTACTTCGGATTGAAATTTGACGTCATTTTCCTCCTTCCTCTCAACTGTGCTCAACTTTCCACTTTCCTCTTTATTTCTAAATCAATCATCTTTATTTGAATAATTCCCTAAACGAGTACCAAATGGCAGCAATCTTGAAAAAATATCCGAGGCTAGTTAAAAAGGAGATAATTTTGAGGTACGGTAGTTAATAAATGTAATAATAATGCAATTATTTCACTTCCAAGCGATTGTGTGTGCTGGTATGTAAATTTTCCATCTACGTTGATATTATTCGTCTCTTAAAATGAACGAAAAACCCGGAGATAATATGAAAATAAGTCACGAGGATCGACCTGTTTCGAAGAAATACTCGTCTAAAATGCCCTGTCTGAGCAAACAAGTACTCGTGGAGCGCAATCCCAAACTCAGGAGTGACATATATTGCCTGCAAGCATAAATTAGCATAATGGATTACATTTTTATAAATTATTTAGCCTCTTGTGTCGAAAAGCATTAACACCTCAAATTAAGTCGAAAAAAACCTTACGTTCACTTTCAAAATAAAGTTCTTCTTTTTCTTATCTAATTCCTATAATTTTCGTCAATATACGTGCGTACGTACCATTTAATTATACCTTTAATGAGGAGGGATAAATGGCGAATATTTTGAATACTATTACAGCTAATAAGCTTTTATCTGGGACATGCACTTTCAGGGTTACAAGTAACATTATGCAACCTTTTCCGTCTACTCTCGCCCCGAGTAGCTCCTGAGCCCTCTTTGCTTTGGTGGTGGGGAGTCGAAATGACTCCATGCACTAACACAAAAATTAAGGGGGCCAGGATGACGCTGGAAAAGGCGTTACTGAAAAGATCTTCACAAGAACATTCTTTAATCCGCCGCTGACGGGGAGGAGAAAAAAGTGTCCCCCTGTCGAATATTTTGAATGACTCAAAAACGGATGGCGTTAACAACGCGAAACTTTGCATACCTTCTTGTACTTCAATTTAACATCTTCTTAGAACAAAATTCCAGCAGTTTTGTCGGAACACTTTCGAGATATATTGACGACACTATATCCTAATTTTAGCCGTGAAGTGTTCGATGTTTACAAATTTATAAAAATCCTGTTTTTTATCACTTTAGTCTCAACCTTTTGAATGGACGGATTTGCAAGATCAGAACCCGTGCCAAGCAGATCTTGTTGCATAGGTTCTGACCTCTACCGTTCTATCGGGATATTTCGGGTAGCCAGCAGAATTTAGACCGAGGGTGTAACGTGAAGTTTATCGTGAAGATGGTAAATGGAAATTAAAAACGCTAAAAGACAAAATGACAGTATTCACAGAATTTGTATCTCGGATTTTCCACATTTTTTAGATTTGGCCCCTAAAAATGCAAAAAATATTTTTTTAACGCCCTAACATTCTTAAAATAGCCTAAATCCCCCTTTAAGTGACGCAATGTCAGGTAATTTTCGGTCCAAAAGTCGACAAATGTTTGATCGCTCATAAAACATCGAGTTTTAAAGCAAATTGCAAATAAAAAGCGTCAAAAGAAAGAAAATGACATTCTCTTTAAAATTGCTTTTTCTGATTTTTAAAATGTAGATTTTGACCCCAAAAAACTGTACCATATTTGTTTTGAAAATGGCCACAAAATCACAAATTTTAATTTGTTTAAACCAGAATATATGTGATAGAACTACATATCAGCAATTGTTATACCCAATTTCGAATCAATATCTTTTTTTTTACCATCGAATGACTACAAGGAGTGTGGACTCTGATGACGTCATTTTTAAATTGCGTTTTTTGTGTTTTCTAGACCACTTACGTAAAAACAAATGACTTCATTGGATTCCTGGATCAAACCTAGATCATAATCGTGTGCTTCTTATTCCAAATTGACTTCAAGTTCAAGATTTTCAAGTTCAAGCTTCAACTTCAAGATTTTACCTTTTTTGACCTGACCTTGGCCTGACATTTACTCCAAATGGGGTCAGATGGTAAAATGACCGTTACCATCTAATTATGCGTCTGAAACAACCCATAACAAATGTGTTACACGGCTTGTATGTAACTTTTGAACATAGTGACCTTTTGTGACCTTACCTTGACCTTGACGTGAGGTCAAGGTAAGGTCACAAATGAGACACAAATGAGATTGATGAGACTCATACTCTAGCAGTGCCTTCCTCTAATACTTGGAAGCATTTCGGCTGAGTTTGGACTCGTTGCTGTTTTTTATAGCATATAGTAGTCTGGTCTCTGCAGCCAATAAATCAAAAACAGTTGGTTTTGATATTTGACCTGACCTTGACCTGATATTTGACCTTGTTAAGCAAATTTTAATTGTGCTTAAGGGTTGTTTCTCGAGAGCTTTTGTTTGCCGCCTCGCGCGTACCGCTGCGACCCTTGGTTCGGTAGATACGAGGGTATTAAAATTTAACCGCCCAGTGGTGGGAGAGGCTGGAGACCCCAGCGGGGCGCGGGTTAATTAAAGGAAATTCCCACCTTCACAATGGGAATTGAACTGAGATAGCAGTTTTGAAGCCCGTGTCGATTAACCACCTTCAGTGCCCTCATTATGGTTGTGAACACTCTTATGGCAAACATATCCATCTTTTAAATCGGGAATCTCGGTCTTACATGTCTTACAGGTCTTGCAGATAATTCTTCATATGAAGATTTTCTGGTGATATATTGTATTGATGTAGTGTGACGCTCTAGCCAGCAAACCATTTTACTTCGGTCTTCATAGGTTCCCACATAGAAGGTGTTTATATTTTGCATCATCTGCGCCATTGTCGGCTTGAGCAGAATAAAACAAATTCTAGTTTTAGGATTGGCGAGTCTATGCAGAGCAATTTTGATTATTTCTAAAACATACTTTTTCGGCAAAGAAATCCAAAATTTTGGAAAACTAACACCATTTTATTGATTTTCAGATGTTATTACCCCGATTCAACCATCAAATATTTAATTATAATTTTTCCAGAAAGGTGGGACGTTTCCCTCTCCCCAGCCGATGCCGGGCTGCGCTAACTTATCCGTAGTTACTGGCGTGATTTCTGTCGACACTAATGGAAGACTGGGGAACAATCTGGCGGAATACGCCACAATCTACGCCTTGGGCATCAGGTGGGTGCGACTTTAATTCCATCGGGTGTATATGACGTCATAATCATCGGGTATATACTGTCATTTCCATCGGGTGGATGCGGCGCCATCTCAATCGGGTTTACATGTCATCTACATCAGGTTTATGACGTTACTTTGCATGTGCATGACATCCTTTCCATCGGGTGGATATCACGTCATTATCATGCGTTCGCAACTATTACGACTTCTGCTTTTATCGCCAAACATCATACCAAACAGCGCTGGGAACTGAGTGTCCTTGCCAGTATCCAGCCTCAAACCTAACACATATTTCGATTTCGGATTTCGAGTCCAACGCTATATCGACTGAGCTACCCATGTCCCCGACCCCCTGTCCCTTCCCTTCGCAGGTACAACTTAACGGCGGTAGCAACCCCGAGTCTGCTGCGAACGATGGGAACAGCATTTCCCCACACGTCTTTGCCTTTGGTGTATGACAACTGCGTTAAGGATTTTAAACCCGTCATTGCTGAGAAGTTCGAGGCAATGACAGATGAAGAGAGGAGGGAGGGAAAATGGAAGATTGATTGCTACCCTCAGAGGATCAGACTCTTCTGGAACTACAAGGATGGACTCCTGAGAGAATTCAGGTTCAGGTGAGAACCGGAATGAGATCCTACACTAGAACTCGGGTAGGTGCCATTTTGTCTTAATTAATATTATTTGTCTACCCATTCGTAGCCCCGCAATTCACGTCCAAAACGTCGTATATGTGTGATAGAACATTGCTCCATTATAACCAATACGATAAACTTCGATCAAACCGCTGTCATGTATGCTCGAAAATCGAAACTCGTGCCTCATCGTTACAGAGTGCTCCTGTTCTATTTGCAGACGTGATTTGACAGAATATGCTAACACTCGTCTAATGAAGGTGGCGGCGGGAAAAAAACACGTAACATTCATCGGCGTTCATGTTAGAAGGACTGACTATGCCAGGCATTTACGTGTGAGTAATTGGGGGATTGAGTTCTCTAGGTTATTGTATTGTAGTTATATAGGAAAAGTTATCTAGCTTCTCTCTTTGGATCAAGTTAGGAAATGTGTCCGGCCACTCACAACTGAATGCTGAGGGTGGACGAATGAGTTCAGAAACTCAAAATAGTATCTATGATTATTAGTTGTTCTATCTGAAACGCGAAGTAGCATCCGAGTTCAAGTTGATATGTGGCATTCCAGTTATTTTTATCTAAAATATCTTAACTGTATTGGCCTCTACGTAAGATAATCCAGGTAAGTGGTCAGTTTTGTGAACTCTCATTGCCTCGGAATTCAAATCAGCGTCGACAATGTTACTTGAGCCAGTTAACTTAGCACATGTTTTGCGTGAGTTGGTGCACCGATCGACTGTGTTCACGGGCCAATCTTCGAGCCGTGTGCATCCGGGCAGGGGCTGCATTATTGTAAGGCCTCAGTCCCTATAATCCCAGTCCCCTTTATGAGCTCTGACTGTTTTACCTTATTCAAACTGTGTCAACACCATAATTGCAATCTGACTAGCCCGAATCCACAAAAGTGGAGGTACATACATAGCCAAGGGCGGCAAGGGGGTTGAGACCGGGCGTAAGAGGGCCCGTTGAAATCTCCCAGATGCATCTGCACTCTTTGCACCCCTAGCTACGCCTACGACTGTGTTGCAGACAATGTTTCTCGGTCATTCGGTGAACGAGACATTCTACAACTCGGCACTGGAGCTGTGTCGGCGGCGCTATCACCAGCCCGTCTTCATCGTCACCAGCGATGATCTCCAGTGGTGCAGGTAACTAACCACCCAGTTAACATGTCGGACGTCGATCCGACGTCGAAGGATGTCGGCATCTCGGCATTGGCGGACCATGTCGGCAAGCTGTCGGCCGCTATCGGTCCGACGTCGGTCCGATGTCTGTCCGACGTCACATGGACAGTGGGTATGTCCGCATATGACAAGGTTCAGCCGAGGGCTAGCCGACGCCCCCCCCCCCCCCGATCTTGGCCCGACGTTGGGATCTCGGTTCGGCGACGTCGGCAAATGTCGGTAGACGTGTCGGCAGATGACGGCAGATGTCGGCCGGCTGTAATCGGGCTGGTCACCTCGCTCGGTCAGCCTCAGCACCCGCGGCGCCGAGCTGTCCGAGCGGCGTATTCAGCCGGCCGGAGCAGGACAGTCAGTTGAGTTGTTTGGGTGTTTGTTTGTTGACATACTTTGTATTCATACTTGAGCGTGGGGTTGAGTTTTTTTTCCAGACGTATTAAAAAAAAAAAATAAAGCCAAGCCTTAAGAACACTGAGAACGACAAAAAATGTTATGTTTGGCTTTAAATGAGCGATAACTGATATTTGACTAACACCGACACTTAAATGTCCACAGGAAGGTAACCGCCACCAGGGGAGGAGCTGGGGTACCACATCCTCTCAGGTTCACTTTTTAACCTCCAATACCCTCACAGGATCGCATAATTGTATCATTAATCCTATCGGGGGCCGGCCCTCCCGAAACCGCGACTGGCTCCCCAAACCATTGCTTTCTCCCCCTAGAATTGTGTTTAAACATCACTGTTCACAGGTGAGTGCTAATTCGTGCAACATGAGAAAGGTATACAAATGGAACCCTCTTTTGTGAAAATTCCTCAATTTGGAGACAGCAAGGCGATAAAGTTCCCCATTTTCCTGAAAATGCCACTGTTTTCTTAAGATGTACATGAAAAAAAAATCATATAACTGCGTCGTAATGACCAACTAAAAAAAATGTTATCCGAGCTTTTGATATTCCATTTTAATGACGTGACTTTGTTGATGGCATTGCTATGTTCGGTTTGGCTTGGCGACTTAGCAATATAATTTTTACCTACCAACGACCTACGAAGGCAAAGTATCTTTTTGGGAAAACTTGGGAATTAGTCGCCCCGCTGCCTGAAAATTTTATTTTTTAGTTCAATTCGTAATAAGTTTTCCAAGTCAAATCGAATTGGTAATCTCCCATGAGCAGTGGCATCTAACACATTTTTAGTGGGCTGCCAACCAGGACTTTAGGAAGCCAGCCAGGGGTCGTTGAAGGCGGCCTCCATTGGGCTCATGATAAAATCATGCTATCCTGTGAGGGCATGGGAGGGAACCGAGCCCATCCTCTTGGTGGCGGCTACCTACTTGTGGGCATCAAGTATCGGTGTTGAGTTAGATGTCCATTATTTTATGCCGAAAATCGTCATTTTCGGCCGTCCTCAATTATTTTAAGGCTATAATGAAATTGTTTTGAATGCCCCCCAAAAATAAAATCCACGCAAAATATATAAATTGATGAAATTGACTAAATAAAAAATTTCCACTTGTTTCTTTACCATATGTCGTTCTTTAGTGATTTTTTTAGTCTTCTTGGCGTCGCGCCATCTCGAAATTCCCAAACTTCAAAAATGAAAATGCGATATGAGATCAGCTCTCCAAGACGCATCGAATGAACACCGGTAATCGTGTATCCAATACAAAGTTGGAAAAACGGTCACTCTACTAATCATAATGTTGAAGACGACTCAATGTGATGTTGTGATACACTTAACCAGTGGTGCGTTGCTACAGGTAACCTACTGCGGGGTGGTGACGAAAACACTTACTGTGAACGACAAGCCGCTTGAGACCCTAATTTTCGGTGATAACTTTTGAATGCATCAACTTCCTTAAACGAAATTTTTGCAATGGACATTTCAGAACCTCCGCTAATTTTTACTTATTAGGTTCTTTAACGTGAACTAAAAATATAGGGTGTTGTGGCCCCTCCTGCCCTCTTCCCCCACACTCGGACGACTCCGGCTGGGCTCTGTATTCCGTCAAAACCCCAGA
>JARFNZ010145914.1:0-10188 GCA_031763405.1 Balanus nubilus
GCCCCCCCCCCCCCCCCCTCCCCCTTTCGAGACGTTCACACACCAACGGCTGCATGGTGTCCGATATTTCATTGCAGTAATACATAGAAGTCTTCGGCAATGTCGAGACGAATGAATTTGGGCGTAGAATTTCAACTTGACATGTAACACATACAATTATTTGTATAAAACTCATTCATATCGACCACATGCTACCATCAGGACATAACAAACGACAGGTGAACAAAAAACAAATGATCAGCAACGATCTTCATTTCTCCAGAAACTGACATGAGCAGTGTTCCCCAGTGGCAACCTCCCAGGGTCTACCCCAGAGCAACGGATAAGGCTAGTATCATCCGAATGAGGCAACGGACATAATCTCTTTAAGCGTAGCAGGTTTGCACGACCTTGCGTGTAGGTATAACAACCGATGAAACTCAGTTGTATTATGCACAAATAGTGGCATGGATCAATGAGCGGTAGGAGGTCGCAGGCACGGTCCGGATCAGTAGCAGGCGTCCGACCCGGTTAAAGCAAAGAACAGCCACTGACCAAGGCCAGAGACCAGACAAGCTGCCGAGCTGCTGAGCGTCATCGATGACGTCATAATAGACCCCCCTCCCTCAGCAGTGTTCCTTCCTCCCCTATTACAGACTACTACTCCTCCCCCCCCCCTCCCCTCCCCAAACACCCCCGTCCGCAGTTCCATCACAGCCTACTCACCGCGTCCATCAGTCCCTGGCCAGCGGCGGGAAACAGAGCCATAAACATCCGTTAGTTGTTACAACTGGCCGCGTGACGGATAGGAAAAATACACGGCCAGCTGACTTACCTTATCGGTCAGCACTGACGCCTGCGTCAGAAACTCATCGCCCAGTTTTCCCTCGCGAACCTGGACACAGCATCGGATAATCAGCACAGAACAGACGCGTCACCGGTCCGACGGCCCACTGCATATACGACACACATAAATTAAACAAACTTTCGGGGAAGAAACAAAACGAAAATGAACATGCAGCCTGCAAGCGAAACAAACGAGAAAAAAACGGGAAAACGATTATTTGTATTAACAAAGAATAAACAAGTCACCACAGTATGGCTCCCAGACAGCTGTATACTGTATTATTATCACATTACATAAAGCATGCCGCCTCCAGCGGCCCTTCCGTCCTCGTACGTCCAGTGAGCGTGTAACTGACCTTCTCCGTGACAGTCAGCGACACCTCTGAGAGCTTCTCTGAGGCAGAGGCCGACAGCCGGACGGCCGAGTCAGTGGTGGAGCGGGCCAGCTTGGTGGCTCCCAGAGAGAGCATTGACCAGCCCTGTCGCACAGACACACACAGATGCACGCGTCAGTTACACGAGACACGGCGTGACAGAGCAGGCCGATCACGTCAGAAAACAATCTTCCTGCAACGACAGTGCGACATGTCATTTTCTCAGCGAAGTTTTGGAGACGCAGTTCCGTCCTCATCATTAATCGCATATTGACATTGGAAGGGATCAAAGATAGTAATCCAACTGAACACACATTATGTGGCTTCATATTCAGAAGCACGCATATAGCCCCACAAATCCCATATAAACCACTGAATATGTCCTAACCTCGTTCTTCTTAGCCCCCGTAATCCAGTTAGATAACATGCATTACCGACTGTCAAACAAATCACCAAACGATCAACAGACGCCGGTGTCCCCCCCCCCCCCCCGCAGTGCAATTAGCCCGTCCCGTCCTTACACTGGCCAGGGCCTGCAGAGCATTGTCCACGACCTCGTTGGACTGCTGGCGGGGCGGCGGATCGACCGTGTTGCCGAACCCCGAGTAGCGGCCGCCCTGCGACGGCGGCAGGTGGCTGCAACACACACACAAACACATACACATACATGTGAAACACATACACACACACACACACACACATACATGTGAAACACACACACACATACATGTGAAACACACACACACATACATGTGAAACACACACACACACACACAAACACACACAAACACACACAACACCGGTCACAGCCAGAGTTGGAATTTTGGCCATTTTCTGGTCTTTCTAGGGTCCAATAGATTTTGCTCTCATGAAAACTTACCCTCTTTTCACGTATTGTTCCTCGCATTTCCATACTCAACTAGCAAATTAAGCGCGCACATTTGTTATATCTGCAAATGTGTCTGTAAGGTGCATGTGTATCTGTCAGGATCAGTGGAACAAGCTTTGTTTAGGACCGCTTCTGACCTCACCAGACCGTCAATTCGATAGGTTATGGCTAAAATAATCATGCCGCATTAAAGGCGAATTAAAATAAGAGTTCCAATTTTCAGAAATTTGCTCTCTACCCACAAATCATTTTGCTCCCCGGAGCCACAGGTATCGAAACGAAAATGCCAACACTGGTCACATCAGCAAAATAGATAAGGGCCGCTCATAAATCACGTAACGCTTCAAGGGCGGGAGAGGAGGTTTACACACGTAGCCCATTCCAACCCAGTGCAACCATGGGGCAACATGGGAGGGCAGGTAACCCCTCAACGGCTTCTAACCAATACAGGTCATCAAGGCCAGCAGGACAAAACATATTATAAAGTGGTAATAAAATCAAGAATACCACGAAACAGATATAAGAAGATGTCTCTTCTGTACTCGTGTCCGTCGTGGGCCAATGTAGTGAATTAGTTTAAACCGCCAATGAGTGTTGTGGTCCAGAAACAAGTTAACCAAGCTCGTTCTAGTTCTGTAGTCAGTAAAGAGATAATGGCAGTTTCCAGAGGTCCAGCAGCCATAAGTGAGGAGGTGCAGAGGTACTCACTCGGGTCGGCCGGCGTTCTCCTGCTGAACACGAGAGAAGAAGGCGGCCTTCGGGTCGACGAAGTCCTGCGCCCGGCCGCCACCACTCTGATAGCCGCCCTGGTCAGGAACAGGTCAGGGCAAAGGTCACGGCACAGGTCAGGGTACAGGTCACGGCACACAGGTCACGGCACACAGGTCACGGTACAGGTCACGGCACAAGTCACGGCACAGGTCACGGCACAGGTCACGGCACAGGTCAGGGCACACAGGTCACGGCACATAGGTCACGGCACAGGTCAGGGCACAGATCACGGCACACAGGTCACGTCACAAAGGTCACGGCACAGGTCAGGGCACAGGTCACGGCACAGGTCACGGCACAGGTCACGGCACAGGTCACGGCACACAGGTCACGGTACACAGGTCACGGTACAGGTCACGGCACAGGTCAGGGCACAGGTCACGGCACAGGTCACGGCTCAGGTCACGGCACAGGTCACGGTACACAGGTCACGGTACACAGGTCACGGTACAGGTCACGGCACAGGTCACGGCACAGGTCACGGCACAGGTCAGGGCACAGGTCCGGCGCAGTGCCAGCTGGCTATCGTACCCGGCCCATCACCGCCCATAACACATTTTTCACGAGTAACTTGAGCAACACTACCCACGTCACGGCGATAGATAGGCGCACCAGCGTTACCCCGCAGATAAGAGGCAGATTATTGTCGTAAAACCAAGGCGCCACTAGCCTGTAAGGGCCGTGGCCCGACCAGTATAGGCTGGGGACTATACAGGCCGTCTACGTGCGTTTAGCATGCACATTCAGTTGTATGAAGTGGGTACACGGTAGTCGGTGTTCATCTCTCTACCTCCACCCCGACCACGCCGGTAAACAGACAACCTCAACAGGCACCACTTCCTCAAGAAAGTTGAGCCCAAAATTAACGCCTGCCGCTCCCAAACCATCCAAACTTTCACCAGCAATCTGCGAGCCCAGGCACGGCCATTCTCCCACCAGACACAGGGAGCATATTCTGAGCCCGGACCACGTCATCCAGCCGCCGACAATCACCCCACCAGCGTCTGACAGCCGTGGCCTCCCCTGTGCCCGGCCGCGTCTGCGTCACTCACCGTGCCGGCGCCATCGGCCTGATAGCCGCCGCCGCCCGAGTAGCCGCCCCCGCCCCCGCCGCCGCCGCCGCCGCCGGCCGACGAGTAGCGGCTGGTGTTGGGCGTGGAGGCGCTGCGGTGCATGCCGCCGGAGGCCGGTGCCGGCGCGCGGCTCGGTGAGCGCGCCGCCGCCGCCGCCGCCTTGGCCGCGTCCCAGGTACCGCCAGCCGCCTCCGTGCTGATCTGAAGGAACGGAGACGGATGGTGGAGACTGTTGTTAGGGTTGACGACGGTTAGAGATATGGAGAAACTCGGGTCGGCACGCGCTGGTCTCGACCCACGGGAGATCTCAGGGTCTGTGACCTTGGTACCTCGTATATGGTGATAGGCGACATGTAGCCCACAGGCTTCACGGTTATTCGACTACATGGTGACGGAAGCCACATCCGCGGGTCAAAGAATGACACCGCTGCGATAATTTATGGCACATGAGCATAAGGCAGCAACCGTGTGCCAACAACGTCCAATACAGGCCACAGACGAGCGCAAAAGCTAGCAAACGTTGGTACACATCTGCGGAGGTAATAATTCGGGTGACACGACAGAATATCGTCAGGGGTTAGTGCTGGCTTACCTTTTCCCTGAGAAATGTGCAAGCCTTGGTGGTGTACTTCTGAGCTATCGGTAGAGTTTCGTCCCAATCATCCTGGGCCTCCAGGAAGTCCCGCGCCCTTCGGTTTCCACCGACCTGGGGCAATCGGAAATATTTTTACAGTGCAATTTCGTCCAAAGGAAATACTGCACATTCCTGCTATGGTAAGCAGATTCATACTATACTAATGCTGCATTAAAAAAAAACACTACTATGGCAAACAAACTCTTGTCTATCGTCCATCATACTATGCTAATGCCAGCTTACAAAACAAGTTTTAATGGCAACCGAGCTTCTATCCAAACACATAATGCTGTCACGGTCATCACAAAAGCAATACTTGCATAGAGGCGACCTGTCCATACATCATTTTGATTTATGAGCACCCTGAATACCAAACCAAAATCGGCCAAATCATATATGGCTCGGAATAGTAATGAGTCAAGCACACTATGCATGACGCTGTTAGATTATGATCATCTCTGATGAATGCCTGTATCTAAATAATTGCCAATTAAACGACGAAAACAATAAAACGAGAATCAGACAGTGTAACAAGACCGATGTTCCGGACCACAGACCTTCATCTTCTCCAATTCGATGTCCTTCCACTTGTCCATGGTGAGTGAACGGACGAACGAGAGGTGAACGCCGAGACCGCGGTGTTTCCCAGAGCACTCCAGACAGATCCAGATGCCCAGACTGACCGATGCCCACTGCGGGTTGTGGCCCTGACACTCGAAACACCGCTGAACGCAGACAAAGCACAATCACCATCCGGACAACATACATTAGTACTCACAAAACAAAGGAACTTCTTCCAAGTGATGAGGAATTTGCGCTATAAACATGACGTACGTCAAAACTACCAGTTTTCGGCAGTTGACGGACATCAGATCACACTGCTAGAGTGAACCCATATCTGATTATTTCAGGAGCACCCGCTAACTTTCCAAGCTCAAGCCAAGCCATTTTCAGCTGTTGACGTACGTCAGATGGCCATTTTGACGTACGTCAGGTTTATAGTGTGAATTCCGCGAAGACAGACAGCAGCAGTATCCTTCGCATTTTCAATGTGGACATGGCATGCCCTTGCATTATATCAAGAAGTGCACTTTTCAGCAGATGTAAATGATTACATAGTCAATGCTCAAATCATAATTCAGATTTAGATCATCAGTCTCTGCATTCCGTCATGGATCAATCTAGTCACAGTGTTAGTACTTAAATGTGCTACTCACAATGTCAAAAGTATTAAGACATACCACACAACTCACATCCCATAAGCTCAATAACAGGCTACCTATGACATGAGACACATAATTATAAGCAATGGGTTAAAAAAAACACCCAGATATCAAAGACGGATTGAAACCGATCAAATCAGGTCACTCTATTTGCACATGATCAGGGTTGAACTCCGGAACATGATTTTGGCAAAGAAGATATCTCTGGTAACATGTTATTAATAACAACAGACCTGTTGCTAAATACAAACCCACTTCAACTTGTGCATAGAAGATGAAGTAGGTTTTATTATACCAGCAACATACATACGTTGTTGTCATCCTTTGTACGGAGGTCTTGTAAAACCCGTCTCGTGCGTGGACTCGACATGGCGCTGAATATATGGAACTTGAACACAAGACTATGTAAGATAAATAATGAACTAAGCAGTTGTATCACAAAGTAATTGATTTCCTAATGCCACCAACTGCCTGAAAAGTAGAACATCAACAAGTCAGGTCAGGACATGTTGATCCATATTCAAAACAAAATATTTCACATGAATATGGCACAGCCTCGCATCACAACAGCTGAGGACGTAAGTGAGAGGTAACCTTTACAATGAGACTCCCAGTGTTCAAAAGAGATGTTAGCTGCCACCCAGTTGTCAGTTGTGTTTAGTCTCTGGGAGTTTGATGGTCGCTGCCATCATCTGTTGGATGGCAGATGAGAAAAAGGATCAAGAGTGTAGTTTAATACACAGTTGTAGGGCATGCCCCCTCCTCCCACCCCCCCTAGGGCGTGAGCCCGCCCCACCCCCCCCCTACCCACTTTGATGAGGAAGTGGATCAAATCCAGGAAGAAATTCATATCCTTCAGGATTTTGATGGTACTTTAAAGCATTTTTTCCCACCTCAGCCCCCTCAACTTGGTTGGAGAAGATACACGACTGATACAGATCAAATGTTAAGTCACATCCAAACACTTAACAACATCAACATGCTGTCATGGTGTGGGTGTTGTTAGCTCACCTAGTTCAACAGAATGAGTTGTGCTGTTGAGCCAAAGGTAAAGCAGTTGAGCCTAGGATTAGAGCTGTTGAGCCCAAGGTCAGATCTGTTGAGACTAAGGTTAGATTTGTTGAGCCTAAGGTTAGAGCTGTTGAGTCTAAGGCTAGGTACAGCTATTGAGCCTAAAGCTAGAGTTGTTGAGCACAATACTACAGCCCAATCTTCTGACTGTCCCATGTCCAACTCTGTCTGAAGGTCAGTGTTGGATATCCGAGTAGCTTTCTGGTACCTTTGGGTCCAAGCATTTTCCTCTCTTCAATATGTTACCTCCCATACTACCAGCCTCAAACCCTTGGGTCAAGCCAACAACTGAGGCATGTTACAACCACATACTTCAGCTGAAGTGCAATGTTTTGCATAATGCCATGAATCAGTTGTATTCTGAACTCCAGAATATTCCTAGGTCTTGAAAAAGAATGCCTAGGAGTAAGGTCATAGCTATAAATAAGTAGCACCCTAAATGCATCCACCCATATGAAGTAGGTAGGTATGTATATTATGAGGGCCAGAACAAGTGCAGCTAACATTAAATCACAAACTTACATCTTGATTGAACTAAGTGACAATAGCTGTGAGCCTCACCAATGAGAGAACCTGAAGGGCTACTATCAAAAGCAGCATGACCGAATTCAGCCAGGACACTTCCAATTGAGAGGGGAAACATACTGCTGGAATGAACTCTCATATTAAGTACAGGTCAAATTCAAGCTGAGGTCACAAAAGGTCACCATATGAAAAAAAGTCATATGGAAATCATGTGATGCATGTTATATGGTTGACTTTAGAAATAAAATTAAAAGGTAACAATTATTTTTACATTCAACCTTAAGGTCAGGACAAAAAGGTAAGAAAAGTAATATTTGGAAATTTACCTTTTAATATTAAACCCTTGATTTTGATTGAGTTTTGTCTCAGGATTCCAATGGTGTAATTTTGTGTATACTGTACATCCAAAAATGCCAACAAAAAAAACAATAAAAAGTGACATCATCCTGACATCCAATGGTATACTTATTGGAGTCACCTGGGGGTCAAAAAAGAGATTGCTTTGAAACTTGGCATGCTAATAGCTAACAGGTACCTCTATGACATATACTAGTAACTGTTGCTTGTATTCTGTACTCCAGCATCACCTCGTATTGTTTTTTTTGTGAAAATTTTGGATTTTGAGGCAATTCAAAATAAAATGCTTTTATTTTTGGGGTCAAAAATTTGAAATTTTGAACATTTAAAATAGTCAGGTTGTAGAGAATGTAATTTCCTGTCTTTTGGCATTTTGTTTTTAATTTGTTTAAAATATGTTGTTTTAAGAGTGATCAATTATTTGTCAATTTTTGACTGCAATTGGTGTCACATGACAAAAAAAAATCATTTTCTCAAAAACTTTTAGATGTCAGATGTTTAGAAAATGTAAAACTGATGCATGATAAGGTACTGAAAAGTTGATGTTCGTATCTAACATCATTTTGAATTTATTGAGAAAAACTGACCTGGCAGATTCTGCCCCTCCCCCAGTGGGGTGCAGGTTAACCAAGATAATGAATCATGAGCTACAACCTGAACCAGACAAAGCAGCTGGTCTTAAGGCAACTTAATGTTAACATTGCTAGCAGCTTCACACCTGAAATAGGGCAGCAAGGTGATGAATGACTTAATTTAACTGACCATATGGCCCAGCACTGGGTAAGGTTAACTCACACCACATCCTCAGAACTTTTACATGTTGCCTGCTATGTAGAAAATATTATTACTGATACACTAGATTGTCAATAGCATGATAAGTTTGGTATTAAGACTTTTCCATGTTATGATAACCTACCGCAGTGAAACAAAATGGCAATACGTTTGATTTATTCAGGTAAATTTCTAGTGATGTCATAAAAATATGAACATTGTTGATCAGCAGTATTGTGACAAAATGCACGAGTTACTTGCATATACCTATGAAGCATGGAATTTAGAAAGACCACTTGACTTCATGGATTAAAGCATACCTACCATTACCAAACTCCTTGGTGAGAAACCATCTCAATTCCTCAGTCATTGATGAAGATTGGGATGGTGTGCTTATGAAAAAAATGGTTGTGTATACCCAACCATCTACCCTTTGCAAAAAGGACAATACAAAGGTACTTTATACAGTTGAACTTCCATATAACATTTTATCTATTCAACATCGTGAGATGAGTTTACAAGCGTCGTATCATTTTAATTTAGAGAGCAAAAAAAGAGTCACACAGTAATACCATTAGTGGACTTCATATTTCCTAAACATTGAAATAATTTAACATCTTACCACTAACTTGATGTCATTCCGTTTGAAGACGGCACAGGAAAAAACGCACCCCAAGCACCGGGGATACCAAGGCCAGGGATGGCTACAAGGATACGTGGAAATATTCGGCCATTTTTGGCCCAAGGCCGTACCAAGGCCTTAATATAGGAAGTAGTCATCCGGCGATTTGACCAAGCTTTTACGTCAGAGTGTGATGTCATCTGGAGACAGTATACCTTTATCCTCTTCAAATACATGTTATTTTGCAATTTTTGAAAGGCTTTAAAGTCAAATCTGACGATACCATATCCAAAATTTATGCAGAAAACGTAACATAAATTAATTCTCTCAAACTTATTTTTCTAAAAGTTCACCTTAAAGTCACTCATTTTTTCACCGTCCAGGAATAAAGGGTCCAACTTCTCCGCCCCTGCCTCCTCCCCGACTTTGGCGGCACTCACCTGGTCGCGGTAGCGCAGTTCGTAGATGAGTGTCTGTGGATTGCAGGAGTGGAGGTTCGAATTCCGACGGACCCAATTTTTTTCATATTTACTTCACTTTAGACTTCAGTAGGAAGTGAGAACTTGGATAATTTGTGATGGTGAGAACAGCACAATTAATACCAAATCCATCACGTTTGGTGAATAATCAAACGGCAGCTGCATGAACTTTTCAAACTATTTTAATTAAAGGCAAACATGCGCAAGAATCTACTTTGTGACATCATCTAAGTTTTTGCACTTATAGCCGAAGCACGGACGGTACCCGCTTGGGGTGACATGCCTATCTCTAAAACACGTCCATCTAGCCTATGACGTCACTGACTTACTACTAATGATGTGGCCCAAAACAACAATGAATTTTCCTCGACTAATTAAAGCAAGGAGTACAGCCAGCACAGTCAGCTTCAGCCCAAGCACAGTTTGCTTGGGCTGAAGTGGGGATGAGCTTGGGTTGATTGGGCAAAACTCGGGTTTGCCCGATTTAGCCAAAATGATATGCTGTCTTTACTTGGGCTAACGTTGGGCACACCCGAGCAACACCGCAAGTCAGGTAAGCCAGAGAAAAGCCCAA
>JARFNZ010145936.1:0-17991 GCA_031763405.1 Balanus nubilus
ACACACACACACACACACACACACGCACACGCACACGCACACGCACACGCACACGCACACGCACACGCACACGCACATCACATACACATACACATACACATACACATACGTACACATACACATACACACACACATACACACACACATACACACATACACACATACACATATACACACATACACACATACACACACACAAGATTTACGCAGCCACGCATAGTTACACGGTTACGCCCACGGCACGCTCGTAGCATAGGCTAAAACAGATGATCAAAAGTGACAAACCGTCTGTGAAATCCACCTCGGGGAAGACTTTCGGCGAATACAAATATTATCCAAAGTCGCTAGCTTTACAGTTTACAAACGTTCCCATCTTCACTATGGAGACATGAGCCAGTAATATATTAAACATGCTGACACTCCGCGTTGGACAACGTGGCTCGTGCAGTGGGAAGCCGCCTGTAAGAAAATAGGAGTCGGTTTTGCATGAGAAAATGTTCCTTAGATGAGGTCAAACTGTATCCACCGTGCTTGAAAAGATTCGATTCGAGTTCTTCACTTTAATTCTCTTCAAGAGAGTCTTCAATCGAGCATTAGGGCTACTCCACTTTATCACCCTGTGCGAAGTAGACCTGCCTAACAAGATTGAGATGCCAGACGGAGTTATGGGCGGTCCCCATATGGACCGTAAGGTGACAGTGGGGCGGGTATGGTGAGAAAACGGAAGACATTGTAAATCTAGTGACTGTTGCACAAAGGTTGAACGTCGCTAGATCTGGCAACATCGTCAACATTCCGCTGCCGATCTGGCAACACGGTTAGATATCGTACAATGCCGTCCAATATCGGGCAATATGGGGCTTAGCGATCACGATGACGTCACTGCCTAGCAACGAATAAGATATCGCCACGTAAGAAATGACGTATCTGCAGCCACATGCATCTGCAGTGTATACTGTACTGTACTGTACACGGTAGTAGATACAACTACATACAGTGAAGTGAAGAAAGCAAGGTGGCGAGGCTGTTTATTTACGTGCCGTGTTGCTCATTCTACTCTTTTTCTTTTGTTTTGAGTTAAAAATACTTATGCTGAAAATTCTATCTTCTTCGCGCCCAGATGACATAGTTGAGTTTTACTCGTATTTTTTTTCAGACCATAAGCTTCAATCGCGCTTCACAGTTCATACGGCTTCGATTCCTGCAAGATGATTGTATATCAAACGTCTAAGAATATCTTTTCATCGTGTGTTTATAAAAGTAAATAGCAACATTCTGAAATATCTTTAACATCTTTATATTTATAGGCTTGTAATTGCTACGAAACACTGTATAGGTATCTGCACTACCTTGAACTACCGTTCTATCATTCCTTCTTCAAGCTCCCGAAGACAGAAGAAACAAGGACAACATATCCTTTCATCGTTGCGCAAAACAAAATCAACTCAACATGAAGTGAATAAATACCAAAGAGAGCGGTTTGCAAGCTGAATGGCTGTTTAGTACGACCCAGCATGGGTCAGTGCCACCTCACCTTTGGACCATGACGACCCATCGAAGGCCCACCGGACGCTGCCCTGAAAGGTAGTGTGTCTACTGACATTGGCGATATGGAGTAATGGACACGGCATTGTAGGGCAGATTCTTCTGAATCAAGTCTACTTGCATTTCTCCACTAAAACCTTAGTTGCTGAGATATTCCGTTTACCCCAGCATAGGTACGGAGCACAAAAGTCAGCGGTTTTACCCCAGCCTGCTTCCACCACTAGAATTCGATGTAAACTTGCCAACGTACCGATAGCGTAAACCAATTACATGTCGATAAAACAGCTAGTGAGCGCTGATAGCAGCGTTCAAACAGAACATCGATTCTGCTTGGACTGTTTGTTTACAATTTCCGTTCGTCATCACAGCCATAAAATCGTCTTACGTGCGCCATCTTATATTACTTCTTCTTTCGTCTGTTTGCCTTCACCATAATAAAACCGCTTCTATACCGAAATAAGCCGAAACAATTCAGGCTAAAATTTAATTATTTGGAGCTTGTATGTGAATTGTATTTCACTCCACCGTAAAAACAATAGCTACTTATTATAGAAATAATGTTTTTGCCATAAAAACAGTAGACACACTCCCTTCAACGTGCTCGCCCGATTGACGGGGCAGTGAGTACAAAGATAGTGCTGAACTCGGGGACGCTTCCCGGATATTACCCCTTGACCACGGGCGGAGTCTCCTATAAAATTGGTTGGACCGCCGCGGCCGCCCCGCTAACTTCGAGTTTTGCCCCACCAATTTTTTGCTTTGCCCCACCAAGTTTTGAGAATTGAAGGTTTTTTGGCTTTAAAATTTCAGTTTTCCACATAAGCCACGCATTACCTTTAAACCTTTTAAGGTTCGCTGATGTTTAAATTGCCAGTTTTCGACTAAGTCGTGCAAAGCAATAAGCCGCATGATAAGTTCCCCACAAACTTATCCTAAAAAGCTCCAACCATGCCCTCGACATTCCAATCCTTCCAACACTGCTGCACAGAGCAGATTCATTAGCTACAGACAGCTACAGAGAGCAGCTTCATTAGCTGGTGCTCCGGTCATCCTGTTGTGTTTTGGCAGTACTTTAGGCCGCGAAGTGGTGCGCCAGTGATCGCCGCGGAGAGACGATGTAAACAGGTGTGGGTTATTCCGACGCAATAAAGGACCGTGCTGCTACACGCTGTGTTCCTGCTGTTATTCTGCCGGGAAGGAAGTCGCCCGAGTGAGACGGAAGCATTTACCATTGCGAAGTGCGAGCTACGACACATCCCCAGCAACCAACGCCGTGAAAATGGGAAATGTGATTCAGCATATTCTTTGGGCGATTCCGATATATAAATGAGTAAAATATATAATTTGCACAGTTTTGATGCTAGACTATTTTTTTGAACTGGGTTCAATGACGCACGAAGCCACAGAGTCTCGAGATTATGATAAACGTTTCTGGTTTATTTCTCGTGCTGCACAGGTCTCGCGGATAAGAGAAATCGTTCCAAAGTTTTGTTTTGCCTTTGACCTTCAGTGAAACGTATTGAATCAAGTATAGCCCCTGCAGAATGCCGACAACAAAAAATAAACATATTTCACTATTTAATTTCTTTCTTGTAACATATGAAACGGACTTCTTTTTATTTTCACTGATTTGTACCATCACATTCAAAGTAACTACTTAAGTTTTCCAATATCCATAAAGGATCTAGCAGGACAATACGAACCACAGGAACTGACTGAATAGTTGAATACTGCTAGTTAAACTTTTGCACGATATGTTTTGCAGCCGGTTAGCACAAGGCTATGACTGGGGAGAGGGAAGTTAATAGCTGGCAATTTGCCAATGATATGTTACGCCACGTAAAACCGGCTAATGTTGTCAAGTGCAAAGAAGCAAAAGTAAAAGTCAAAAAGTTTACGTTATGGCATAGACGTGTAGGAGTAAAAAACACGTTCAACACTCACTCACCTACGCATATACAAACGCCTCTCAAATAAAACAAACAAATAAAACCTCATTTAACACTGGAAGCAGCAGGTTCCTAGCCCAGGTCCCGGCACAGGTGGCGTCTAAGGTGTCTCTTGAACACCGGCACCGGGAGCTGTGTCAGGTCCGGTGGCAGATCATTATATTGATGCGGCGCACGGCTGAGGAAACGCCGGCGGCCCATCTCTGTACGGGACCTGGGCACATACAGTCTACCGTCCTGCCTAGTATGACGGTCGCGAGTGTCCGACACACGGTAGAGGCCACTGGCCATGATGCGCATACTCGCACAAAATGGTGCGAGCTCGTAAGAAACCGGCTGGCCAAAATGCCGCTCAATTCAACGGTTCCCATCCACCGCAAGTAGTCGTACGTTATCAAATGACTGCGCTTCCATTTTTGGCCGACTTCTTACGTCTCGCACTTCCTAACGTTATCTCACTACCCCATTTAATACGGGCGATGTGGGGGCACCCATTAGGTATTTGTAGATTTTGGAGAGTGTAAAGTGTATTTTGTCCTGGTATTGTGAACGTTCGTGCAGATAACATTCAACCTTTTTTTTATTTTTCCTTTTGACTCTTTCCACTACAGGTTAATAATATACATGCATGCAAATGAACACTGTTTCATCTGCGTGCACATCTAAGAGAGAAGAAAGGTTGAAACAAATGGATCTACTTACATTATTTCCGGCATTGAGAGCATTTTAGAAGCTTTACCTTTGTAGATCCCCTTTTTATACATATTTTCCTTTGTTTTGCAAACGAACAATGCAATGTTAAAGGGAACACTTCACTTTCAAAAACTGTTTGACAATCGGCATTAGGGGTATCTTGAGCCCAAATCACCGAATGTAACATCTTTCTCTACGAAAAGTGAATAGCGGAATAAATAAGCAGGTTTTCTCTTTTTTCCTTCCTAACCCTCGTAGACTCAGTGAAACTTCACGCTGATGTGTGACATCACACGTAGGTTGTTTATTTTGGAAGCCATTGCAAGCTACATCAATGGCTGAACTTGGACATAGGCACATTGTGCAGAATTAGATGTTATGTTCTCAATAAAACGCATTTTTAACACATTTCAATTATTTACATACCTGAAATTTGTTGGTTTGCTACCAGTGTTGCACCAAAGGACACAGCACCTTTTTCCTGGGATCCTAATGTAACATTCCCACTGGTAATTAATTTTCATAGTTGAATTGCAACATTCGGAACATCATTTTTGAAGTTCACACAGATACATACATAAGCAACCACGGTCGGTGACACGGTACAACATTGATTTTCGTATGCCTCGATTTCCATGAGGAGTTTGCAGCCGGAGTCTCTCGATTTTTATCAACAGACACCACTGCATTTGAGGCGTGCTGTTATTATGAAAGCGCTTCGACCCCCTCCTTGGAATGGAACAGGCAGGTAAGTTATGATAAGGTAAGCAATGAACGTTAGGTCATGTTTCAATGGAGCAAGTTTCAATGTGGAGAAGTTTCATGTTTCAATGGACCTTGGGTACAAATTACAATACTCAGGCAGAGTTTTCGGTGTACGCGTATGTGCAGTGGCGGATGACGCGAATCTGTCGCACCCGTATGACGCCATACGTCCTAACGGAGATTTGCGAAGTCTACTTTGAAAAAGTGGACAAACACTTGGTTAAGCTACTGTATCGAACTACTTAGCGTGGTGAGATAATATTTTGCCACATCCCCTATTTCGACAAGCTTTACAAAATTGCTATCTCAGTTAAAATCCCCATGTTAAAGGTAAACTATTCCCTTTATCATAAAGAGCAACTAGAAATTAAAACTCGACTTGTATTGTCTTCATTGCAAATTACATGTTCGCCGGAGTAAGGCTTTAAGCGCTCCACTCTTCTCATGTCTGAGGAAGCAGAAGCGTTCCACTTCAAAACAGACGCCACGGGGGAAGAAAACCGCGACTCCTGAATGTTCTCGGTCCGGTGGCTCGCAGATGTATCGCCACAGGAGCGTGGTGTCCCACGATCACTTCATTTTTTCACACTTTGCCCTGCTTTCATGGCCTCACTAAGGCACGCTTTCCTGAACATTTGTTCTTGCTTTTAGAGCGATTAAAATTGAATGCTAAGCTCTTCTCTATGGGCTCGTTTTTTCCAGATCCATCGCTCCCAAGCCGTTTTTCTCGAATGAACCTGCTTTGACCCCTCGTTGACCCGGCGTTGACCCGGCGTTGACCCAGCGTTGACCCCGCGTTGACCCGGCGTTGAACTGGCGTTGACCCGGCGTTGACCCGGCGTTGACCCGGCGTTGACCGGGCGTTGACCGGGCGTTGACCCGGCGTAGACCCCGCGTTGACCCGGCGTTGACCCGGTGATGACGGGGCCGCTCCAGTCACGTCTCCCCCGGCGTAACCCCGACACCGCCTCTGGCTCCTGCACCGCTGTGGCTATCGCTCCGGCCGCCGGGAAACCGGACACCCGTCCTCCCTCCCTCCCTCCCCCTCCCCCTCCCCTCCCCTCTACCCCAGCCGGCCAGCGCCAGATGATACCGGAGGGAGGGGGAGGGGGAGGGGGGCTTACAGTACCACTGCGACACCCGCCACAAAACGTTCAGACGCCGGCCGGCCACGCAGTCGGGAGGTGCATTCCCGGGTCCACGGAGACACGCGTGTTAGTTCTTCGTCCGGTGCTCCTGCTCCTTTTCCTAGTTGTCCCAGTTCGTCCCAGAACCTCGCGGGACCTAGCTTCGTCCGGGCTTGTCCCGGTTAGTCCCGTTTCGTTCCCACTCCGCACCTCGGCCCGTTTCATTTCAGTTCGACCCAATCAATTCCAATCCGCCCAGACCCCTCCCAGTTTGCCCGGTTCGTTCCCGTCCTTTGAAAGTCTTTGGTCTTCCACCAAAAAATCAAAGGCCTTTGGTCCGTCCCAGCTCGTCCCAGCTGTCATTGGCCGGCGTCATGCTGCTGAGAGTGCTGCTGCTGGCTGCCGCCGCTCTGGCGGCTCCCCGAGAACAGATCTGTGGATACGACGTGAGTACCCCACCACCCGCAGTCGGTCCTCTCCTCACCCCAGCCGAGGCCATAGCCCCAACCAGGCAATATCACCGCTCGGGACAATTCACCAAACGTTGTTAGTTGGCTTATACCGTGCTGTTGCAGTTACAGTTGTTAAGTTTGCAGTTGAAGCGTTTTAGTGATAACAGCACGTGAGATACCTCACTTCGGCTACAAACTATTCATGGAACTGAGTACCTATTGTATGGCTAATACGCGAACATGTATTCATTTAGTTCTCATAGTTAAAGTTTGAAGGGCTTGAAACTGCGTTATTACCAAAACCTCTAAATCGATATACCTCAGACTATACAAACTACAATACCACAGGCCATAGGTAAAAAGTACCATTTATACCATGAACATACCAAGACTTGTTGATATGTTAATGGTCCTTTGGCTTAGGCGTGGTCGTGTCACTTTACCAATTACTAGATAGTTGTTCTAGTTTTCAAGACAACTTACCAACCAAATACTTATCAAGTTTGGCTCAGTTTTCGCACAGGCGTTGTCGTGCCAGCCTTCCAACTAATCATTCATAAACATATTTCATTCTTTCTCATAATCAAAATAAAATTATTTTAGTCGCTGTAGTATACAATCATATAGGTTGTGCTAATTACACTTATAACATCTTAATCGTAGGCTTGTTATGGCGCATGTATGTATGTACATACAGTTCGTTCTGGAGGGCGATAATTGTCACCAACTCAGAACATCGCCCAAATTTGTGAATCGACAAGGCTTTTCTGATACTTGTAACCCCTCCAGGCTCCATTTCCAGTGGTACTGTGCTGTACGTATCTCAAACTTAAGGTAACTTAATATGTATAAATAAGAAATATGTAAATAAGATGAATAAAATAAATAAAATAAATAAAATGAATATGTATAAAAAAGAAGTTTAAGTATCTAAGGTAGGCCTAAAATAAAGGCACGCTGATTCACAAATACTCATCCTCAGTTCTTTCCGTCCGCTAAAATCAAATGTAAGCTGAAGTGAAATGTATGTAGAGATGACGAGTTTCGCCCCATTAAGATGTTCGATTTTTTAGCCAGTGCCGTACCGGGGGGGGGGGGGGGAGTTTCGACGCCCCGTCCCGTAAGCTTTTTCGGCACGAGTCGGGTGGTGCCGAGCACCGGCACGACGCGGGTAAATGAACCAGAAGGACGACACAAAGGAGGGGCATACAAACAACGTACTCTTCGCAATGCAACAAACATAGAGCAACAACAAACATAGCAATGCAACAAACCCAGCGTTAAAACAGGTATACCGCATGGGCGGATCCAGAGTGGAGGCACCATCAGATTCAGTCATGGTCTCCCCCAAAGGTTCTCCTGAAGCCACGTTTTGCCCCTCCCCCCCCCCCCCCGCCCCTCCCTCAACCGGTCGGATTTAGGTATGGCGGCAGTTTTTACGTTACGTCTATGACGTTTCTTTGTAAGAATCGACATCATTTGGACGATTCCCCCCACACACAAATACACGACTTGATCCGCCCTTTACGTACCATTTACTCAACTTTGCTTCGATGGTTTAAATTGCCCACTGTTAAGAATTATTGTTTCCATATAAATCCGACATGACTGCAATTCCTAAAAAAAAACTAGCTGTATTTCGGAAAGAGGGGAAATCCGTAAATAGAAACCCATTAAAATTGAAAAGTATATCTACGAGGCCCACAAAAACACATCAGTTTGTAAAGTGTTATCTGCTAATGGAGCACGACCTCATGATATTCACTCTTCATCATGTTTGAGGCAATGGATACCGATAGAATGCGTACTGCAAGTGCGCAATGTTTATCATGGCGTTCATAACGGCAGTACGTTTTTCGTTATACATATGACTATAAGGCCTAGTTCTGAACGAACGAAAAAGCAAACGAAACGTGAAACAAACGTAGACAATCATCTGCTTATTATGTGTTAACTGCTCCGTATTAAGCACCTACTACGTCATCACCATACCATCGGCATTTCTGCCATATCCGAATGTGCCCTCCGTGTGTCTGTGGCCGTTTGTGGTCTATTCAACTTTGCAACTTTCACGTTTTGTTAACGTTTGCTCAACATTTGCACCCAGTGAGAACCGGGCGCAGCTTTATGCCTCGGCTTTGACTTCAAGTAAGCCACAGCTGGCATGTTATGATACACTGTACACACTGTTTGCTCCAAGGTTGTATCCTGTTGGATTATCTTCCCGTAAAACCTGGGATTACTAGCATGCCTTGTACCCATACAGAGTGTTTTTCGTCCATAAACCTGTAAAATACCAGTCCTTGTCCCACTTTGTGTCACGTCACTGTGGCCTTGTAACGTGTTCTTGACTCCAAAATAAATCAGTAATGCGCCATAATGCTCATTACGCGATACGTTTCAAAATGTATGATCTCGTGCTGAGATACACGGCTGATTTTAATATCTGGTTAAACGCCACTTATCAAAACATGGAATAAGAAGTCTTAACTTAGAGGATAGTGTTGACCAACGAATAATAATGCGTAAAACCATGAATGTTTCATAGCTGAGCCTGCAATGAGTCGGCACCATGAGCGTCGCCAGCACTACGAACACTACGGACAGTGTTCGTACAAGTTTGCGAGACTAGGTCAATACTATCCCGAGTTAAACGTGACCGAAAGTATAAAAATCAATTTCGACAAGATATTGACATTTTATTCTCTCTTGAGACGGTCACGCACTAGCTATTTGGCCAGTGATATGGCCATAACTTTACCAGCCATATGGACCGAGCGGCGGTTAAAATGCGCAAATCTTGTCTCCGGACGCAATTTCTTTTAGTCGGGAGTTGCAGTACGACGAGATGATAAGTTTTTAGGGGGACCCACGTCGCTTTGATAAAGCCGCGAGAAATCGTTGCGATATTGCGACCTAATGGCCAAGTGTGCTGCCACCTTTAATTCACATGTGGAGGCGTAGATCAAGGGGGTCGTTACTCGTTCAGACCGGGTAAGGCGAAGATGAAACCAGGCCAGGCAAGGCACCGGCTAAAGACAAATGGTAAACTTTGCTATGTATTTTGATTTATCACCTAACATTTGATAGAATCCTCATAAATTTTGGTGATACGATATAGTATCGTTGTCGGAAATCCCTCATAAATATTTTGAACTGACCATAGTTGGAGAATAAGATATTTTTAGGGATGCACTAGCTCCCCTGAGCGCCCAAGTGCAGCCCTTCACTGCCCCCCCAAAAAACTCAAATGCAAGGAAAATTCATTAAACCTTTTAAACCCTTATCCCACAAACATTGGTAGGCTCTATTTAAAATGTAACTATTTGAAATGCTGTTTGAAATATAATTTTTTTTTATTTTCCATTAAAATAGCTGATATCTTGCAATCACACGTCCGAATAGCAAACGTTCTCTTTTGCTGAGTAGCCACTTGACAGTACCCACATTTCCCTACCCTATTTGAGATCATTGTCGACTCCCGTCCCGGGAGTGAAAACAATTGCGCGTACCGCGTGCCAGGTGAGGTAAGTTTTTTTTTCTCGCAAAAACTGTTACAGCAGCCGGACCGATGATGTTTACATTCGTTATGCGGATATATTCAGCTGCGAACCCGTATGAGTCTGGGCCAGAGGTAGGATGTTTCGTACGTGAACATTTTACGCGAACGAAATCAAGCAGTTGGAGCACGACACACAGATGAAAATTAACCCTGTTCCTGTCCAGCTTTTTGACGCTTTTTTGTCCCGTGGGGGCCGGTTCCTCCCTCTAACCCTATTTGCTGCGGGGACGGATTTTGCCCCCCCCCCCCAGTCATTTTTTGATTGCCGCTCCCAAACCATTAGGGCTAGCGTTCCGAAACTGTAGTAGTTTTCCTAAAATCAAATGACGGGTGTTGTTTAAATTTGAGTAAAATCGGTTCAGCAGGGGCGGCGCAAGGCCCTCGTTTTTGGGAGGCACTCTGTCGCGATTAAACGGTTTTGAACGAAGTCGTGTGTTTTGCTTGCTTGTTTGGTGTTCTACGGCACATTAAATGCGTCTAATGCACTTCCCTAGAAATCTACATGCAAAATACTGGCGATTGCACATATTTTTGGCAGAGGCGTACTTAGGTACACATAATGGGAGGCGATATCTACTGATGCGGGCTGGTAGTAACCATTTAGCTGCTTACCCGTATCCGCCTATGCGCAATATCAAATTAAACAAATAGTGGCAAGATTTTAATCAATTTAAGCAAGATATAGAAGCATGTCGTGCCAGCCAACCCAAAATTGCCATGAAAATAATCCTAAGAAAATCCCCCCCAAAAAAACGTTTTTTTTATTTTCTGAATATGTCTATATTTCATTTTTTGAATTCAGGCTTTAATGTGTTGAGACCCATTTGTTTTAAGCTCAAAACATTTTTCCCATAACAATCAGTGTTTCTTCTTTTGGACAAAATTCTCAATAACAATTGTGAAGTGTGATCTTGGAAATAATGAGCGTTCGCTGACAGAAATCCAGTAGTTATGATTGTAATTAGTTGTGGTGGACTCCATTTGCTGTGCCTTTAATACCACCATTTGTCAAACATATGTAAGTGGAAACGCTCAGTCGCTTTTCAACTTCTTTGAGTATGTATAACAGGTGTGGTTTTTGATGTTCGATAAATGATTGGCAGGCCTTAAAATTGTCATGCTTACATGGGTTTCCGATATAAATTGGTATTTTTCAACGTTATCCTAGAGGCTGATCAGTATGAAAGGTTTATTGATTCATGATTATAATTTCTTGTGCTTCTGGCGTTATTTCACAATTCACAAGAAATAACTTTTTTAAACCAAGATCCACAAGATCCACGGTAAATTTTATCAACAAAATCCAGGATCCATAGGATCCAACGACATTTTTTCCGAGCAAGATCCACGATCCACAGGATCCGGTGACAATAGCATGGCCAAGGTCCAGGATCCGCAGGATCCCTCGACAAAATGTCAGCATAAGATCCAAGATCCATCAAGATACTAGATCTCGGATCCTACGGATCCTGGATCCCGGATCTTATTGGGGTCTTGGCACATGCCTGCTACAGTGTTTAGAGTAAGTACATATTAGCTCGAACTCCTGGTAAATCGATAAATAAAAACCGAAGAAAGATAGGGCCACCTTACGCTGAACCGACACCGGTGGAACAGCACCCCTGGCATTTCAAAAATTATCCATCTATGGAACTGACTTGTTCCCTCCTACGATTAGTTTACTTTTACTACGTTGGAACTCCTGCAAAAAAATCACATCCTATCCCCTCCCGCTCGATAGATGTTGGAAATAATGCGTCCGTACAAGTTTTGGAACCGTGGCGACGCCACTGGTCAGCACTTCTGTAGACAGCTTGGATTGTTTTTCCAATAGGAAGAACACAATTCTAACGAATTGTGTTTGTCTGTGGAGGTAACAACTATCGGTCAGCACTTCTATACGACTCAACGTTCTCCCGATGGAACGATGAAACGTTCTCCCGAACGTTTTTCTATGCTGACCCATGCAGTAATGTTGATCTCACGATTCAACGTGGGTGTTCAGCCCTCTTGTGACCTATCTGGTTGGCGATTTCAGCGACCGGGTTCTGTCTACGATCATGCCATGAACGAACACTATACGAAATAAACACTATACGTTACCGGAGAGGGACAGGCGTGCGGTGCAAATTAGATAATTAGTTTGGAAATTACTGGTGTGGCGTTTGGTTGGTAACAAACCTAATTTATATCTTTCTGAGATAATGAAGTCGTGTTTTGGTGTTGGCTTCTCAACTCGTCCTAACTCACCCTGTCTCATCCTACAACTCGGGTTGTTCCTAAGCAAATGAAAACTCGTTTTAGATTGGACACAGTTCTTTAACAAACAAAAAAAAGCATTCCGCTGGCATGAGCATGAGGCAACATTTAATTCGTAAGATGTTTCAAACCGTTTGCGGAGTCTCCAAACCTTATTCAACACGAAAAATGTGTTTTTGAAGACCGACTGACGGCCAACACCTCCAAGTAAAACGTCCTGCTCTAGTGCAAACATGCGCTCAGATGCTGATTTTCCTAGCAGCAGTGGCACCAGTTGCACCTTTCAAATAATTCCCAACAAACGCCCGATGGATTTTGCGCCGAACACGAGTGCAGCCACCGACCTTCTCGCCGAGTTCGGTGACCTCCGGGCAGCATCCCGCCGCCGGGAGATGCCGATAAGACCTTCCTGCAGTGTCGTCTGACACCCGCTGCCCTCTCACGGAGAGACGACTGGCGGGCCTCTCACCGCCGCACGGCGCACACCCACAGCCGGGGCGTTATCGGTCAGCAGCCTGTCCTGAGGAGGGCTGCTGATAGCCGGCCAGGCCCCCGACACACCTCCCAATCTGACCACCATAGTCAACACCACCCTGTAGTAGCTGACCGTTTGACCGTTGGCTGGACTAGCGCCGAGTTATCGGTATAAGACCGGACGCTGTTTCCTGTGCCTTACGCAATACGCGGCTTCCTGGTCTGCCGCTCGGACGGGGCAGCTGTGGTTGCCAGGGCACGCTCGAACGGGCAGCTGTGGTTGCCAGGGCACGCTCGAACGGGCAGCTGTGGTTGCCAGGGCACGCTCGAACGGGGCAGCTGTGTTTGCCAGGGCACGCTCGAACGGGGCGGCTGTGGTTGCCAGGGGCCATTGTTCTTTTTATGTTACAGCTAAGACGCTCCTGATATATCATACCAGGAAATGTACCTAAACATTTTAAGTCGTTATCTTTATATTCAGGGACAGAAGTCAGGTCAACTTTAAGTGCGTGATCTCCCTATTATAACTAAATGGGGAAAATCACATTCTTCCTATACGCATCAGGTCGGTCCAATTCTTTCACGATCATGTCATCTTAGACCCTTTTTGATGACTCAGGTGCAATTGTTGGCTAGTAGCCCATTGCAAGGCCTTTCAGGGCTATCCGAGATCGCGAACACTTTTGTCAATCACTCTTGACAGGAGGAGTGATTGATAGGACCCGCTCAGCGGGGCGCGTTCGGCTGGAGACCCCAGCGGGGCACGGGTTAAAGCGCTCGGGACGACTTATCTGCCATCAGTTCGCCAAATCCATAGGTACCAGGTAGACCCGTCCGGGGCAGGCAGCTAATGCCGGTACATAACAGGCACGTATATCCACATTAGAGATGCAATATTTTCCCTAAAATCGAATACCGGCCCCACACCACACCACCACATCAGCCAAAGATACCGGCAATATACCGGCGCTGCCGTTGCCATTGCATTATCACATATGCTCAAATACCGCACAAATACCGCCGGTACTGATAATATACCGACATGCCGGTATGCCGGTATTGAAATCTTGCACCTCTAATCCACATACTCCCTATTCGAGTAGTGTTAAATCGACCCACTTTGATGCCCTACCATTTGAATACCTTACATCTCCGGAGGATGAATTTTGGTACTACCTGATAGATTGAAGTTTCCTCTACAACTCGTAGATTGGTCATTTTCTTTTAAATTGCGAGTGTGAGTCGCTGGACGATGTTGAAGCAAGACATGCGAGGGGCCATGCTCATTGGTTACAGGCCGGCTGAGCCAGCTGTACCGGTTAATCTTATTGGTCGAGAGAAATAGGCAGCTGTGCCGGCCCACGCTATTGGTCGTAACGTCATAGGCTGGATGGACACGTTATGGAGATAGGCATGACCCCCCCCCCCCCCCTGCCCGTGTCCATGCCCGTTGCCTAATACTGATCCTGCGACCGTTCAGGTTTGGTCAGGTTGTGGCGGGGAAGTTGGGCCCTATCAATGGTTTTCGTAGGACGCACCCCTGGATGTACCTTACCTACGCGGTGTCCTATGTTTCAGAAATGTCCGGTGGGTAAGCCGGACATGCTGAATGTTCACCTGGTACCGCACACACACGACGACGTCGGCTGGCTGAAGACCGTCGACCAGTACTTCTACGGATGTACGTAAACTACGTCAACGAAATTACGCCAACGTTACACAGTGAATACTCAATGAATGGCACTGAGGCGATCCCATGTTTATTGTTTACGCATCTAAACTCGGTTAACGGCACCGAGTGAAATGCTGCTCAGTGACCGGTTCCAAGTGACCACTTGTAAATACAGCTAGCAACTGACGATGGTTACAGTTTATGTGCATCAAACATTTTAGGACATTTGGCGCCCTGATGGTGAGATTATGTGTTATTTGGTGAGACTCTGTCTTTTGGCTACGTCCAAAATACAGCTTTATGTTTCAGCCATCAGGAATTTGTCGTGTTTCAGCCGCCCTTGAGTTCACTGCTTCTATTTCAGTTAATCTGAGGATTGTGTGTTTCCCATTTCAGCCAAGTCTGGGATTCAGAGGGCCGGCGTGCAATACATTCTGGACTCTGTCATCTCCGAGCTGGTGAAGGACCCCGAGAAACGGTACGCGAGTTTGGTAAATTTCACGACAAAACGGATAAAATGACTGTCGACTGGTGATGTGGATAGATAGTGATGATAGATAGGATAGATAGTGATGTGCCTGAAAGTTTCCCCATCATCAGGGACGGTGCCTCGGATTTCGCCCAGCGGGGATAGAGCTTTCCGGGGGCCTCCCAGTATGAGGGCCTCTCAGCAGGGGCATGCTAACGCGTAGCCCAAAATTCCAATTTCTCCTCCAATTTTGGCCCCTCGATTTTGATGCTCGGATTGGAAGAAGTATTAACCCGCGCCCCGATTGGGAGGGGGCCGAAACGGCCACCCTCCCCTTTTCCCTGATATCTCCCAAAATGACGCTAGCAGCGTCACTAAACTTTGCAGGCCCCTTCCGACATCAATGTCACACATACTGGCCGAAGGAAAATAATAACGTCGCGGTAGGTCATCCGTAAATGATGTCAGAGTGACGTCATGTTTTCCCGTTTTAGACCAAAATTAGGGGTTTGCGGGTAACATGCTCAGTCGCACAGTTTTTAAGATAAAGTAAATTGTTTGATATCAAAAGACAGATAATAGATTGGGCTATCAAACTGCTATCTCGTATCTTTGAATTTTGGAAAAGATTCGTAAATTGGTAAAAATCAGACTCAAAATTGTGATTTTTTGCCATTGTTCCCGAACTTTTCAAATTTTTCGAAACCTCGGAAAACATTTGTTACAGACTACATCGATGAATATGTGTACCACATTTGAAGTCAATATCTTTAAAAATGACTGAGTAATGACCTTCCAAAGACCTCATGGCATTGTTACGAATTCCGATGATATTTAATATTTTCATTTTTTGCCGAGTTTGATGGGGGAAAGCAATGTTTTAGTGTCATTTTTCGCGTTTTTGACGAATAACTGACCCTAAGACATGTATTACAGTTACCTATGACCAAAATCAGCAGTTTGACCTTTTTGACCTCCTAACCTCGGATGACCTTGACCTGACCAATGACTTCCAAAGGCTTAGAATGGTCCTTGGAAGTTTCAGGAACACGAATAATGCAGGGTTAGTAGCTTCTCAAGCGTCCAATTTCTTTATTTTACCCGGGAATCCCACCCGGCGAAAACGGGCAAAAAATGGGTCTTTGACCTGACCTGTTACGTCATCAGTGACCTCAGAATCAAATTTTGCATGTAATTTTGAAAGTTCATGTACAGGGCTATCGAATGCCGTTTGAATTGTGAAAATCGTCTCACCAGTTTGGGAGATCGTAGGGGGGCCGAAACGACCCCCCCCCCCCCATCGGCGGGCTTGGGTCGTAAATAGCCTATCAGGGCGTGGGTTAAGTGACAAAATTTGGGGAAATAACTAAAAACACGACATTTATAGGGCCTCCAATAAACTTTGCGGGAAACTGTTTCTGAGTAATTTAGATCCTGACCTCTACTGTTTCAGCTTCATCCACCTCTATGTCCCATTGCTCTAGGCTGGCGACTGTCTTTAACTCCTGTCTTGCATCACTTTCCGCGCGTGTTTTCAGCTTCATCTACGTGGAGACGGCGTTCCTGTGGCGGTGGTACCTGTAGCAGAATGAGCAGACGATCGCCACCCTGGAGAGTCTGGTGAACGAGGGTCGGCTCGAGTTCATCGGGGGAGGCTGGAGTATGAACGACGAGGCCTGCGTCCACTACAACGCAGTTATTGATCAGATGTCGCTAGGCATGAGGTGAGAGACCTACAACGCAGTTATTGATCAGATGTCGCTAGGCATGAGGTGAGAGACCGACGTGAGACCTGGAAGAATTGGCGTTTGGATGCGCAGGCCTCGGTTTTTCTGGTTTACCAGTCAACTTCGTTTGAAAATACCTCCGTATGTAAATGAGGACAGGGATGATAAAGAAATGTTCATAACTAGATACGAAAACACAAACTTTCAAACAAAGATTGCAAACAATTGAGGACGAAGTTTCCCAATAGGACTGAACTATAGAGATAATGCGGGAGAAACTCATCAAATTTAGTTTTATTTTAGTTTTCAAGTGGGAATGACCCCTTTAGCAACAACGACTGTGCATGATTCTACCACTGCGTAGCGCTTCTGACTACAGGGTGTCCCATAAGTTTTTTCTCACCCATGGCTTCACATTTTAAGGGTCACATTTTAAGGTTTTACGGCACATACAAAATACTTTGCGGATTACGCAGCATGATTGTCATGACATCTGGTAACATGTACAACGATGCAATTTTTCGAGACAAAGTATTTAGTACCTGAAAGCTCGCATTCCTACCGTAACGTCCATAACAGCAGCATGGTTGTGTCCAGGGCGGGAATGTCCCGCGAGTCGGCCCGTGCATGGGAGATTGGAATGCTTGAAGCTGGCCGCAACCAGCGAGAAGTATAGCAGAATGCTTATCGCTAACTCGGCGTACGGTGAACAAGTGGTGGCGAAGATTTGTTAAGGGACAATCACTGGAAGATCCCCTTCGCCCAGGCCGCCCCTCAAACGTGAGCCGCGTGGCCAAAATTGTTTGTGCAAAAGTATTGTTTGTGCAAAAGCTAACAAAAGAGACCAAAACGTTCGAGCACTTTCGACCAGGCTTTCCAGGATGGGTTACCGGATCTCGAAGACCACAGTACAGAGGAACTTAAAGCAGTCTACTGGACTGAAGGCTTACCGGAGGCCTCAGCAGCCAAAAATATCCGAAAAACAGCAAAAAATAGTTTTTCCTGTAAAAGCTTCGAAAACTGGACCACGAAGTCATAAAGTCAAGTCATCTGGAGCGATGAGCCCATGTTTGAGCTGGACCACACGTCCAGCCCTAAAAAAAGACCGCGTGTGGGCCAAGGAGAAGGCCTCAGTCCCATCACGGCTGGTATCACAGCACCCCGTCAAAATCATGGTGTGGGGGGCCATGAGTGCTGCAAGCACTGACAGGGCTGCACGGGGTGCCCCATAGACAGTCTGTCGACACGGAGTATTACATCGGGGAGATCCTAGAGAACTCCCTGCTCCCTAGCCTCA
>JARFNZ010145937.1:0-10185 GCA_031763405.1 Balanus nubilus
GTATATCGCACAATCAGCACTCCCACCGTGGCCGTTTGGCCCTTTTTGGCCCCTCCCTTTGAAAATGGCTGCATCTGTCCCTGATGGCACTCGCATATATGCAAATTTGCAATAGCCAATTATGCTCCCTGAAACGCAACTATAATAGCTTAGAATGCAATGAAGACGTCAATATAAAACATAACGTATGTGCATTCTCACACATTGTTGGCGGCTGATCGTTCCCGGATAAATTAACCCCGCTGTCTGAGTTTCTACCGCACGCCATAACTCGCAAGGCGACTCTCGGAGCCACGGTCACACAACGGAGCGAGCACAATGCCAAGGTCTGCGGCTGGGGAAGTACTAGAACCATTCCCTCTCCGGCAGATGGGCTGTCTGAGGTCGTCATCGGCGCACGACGACCGCTCTGTCGTGACTCGGTGAGAGGGGTAACACCGGCGCTCCTGTCGGGTGTCAGATGCACCCGCGAGGGTCGGCGGAGGAAGGGAAGGAGAGAGGGATCACGTCAGGGTCGCCGCGACCGGGCCGGACCGGACCGGACCGGGGCGGACTTGGTCCGCAGGGTGGTCCGGCGTCTCGGGGCACCAGCGTCATCACGACTGCGGACAGACAAACCATGTATGGTATGTGTCACAGCAGCTGGCGGCGTACAGCAAGAGACGGGGAGCGTGTGACGGGCGGGAGCGGATGGTGGGCGGGGAGCGTGTGACGGGCGGGGAGCGGGTGGCGGCCAGGGGTCAGGTCGTGGAACGGTCGGCGGGTCACATGGCTGTCACACCGCCCTGTGAGCCCGCTTGGGACGCCCGCTGCTCAGCCTGGAAACGACGACAACTGTTTCGGCACAATAGGTGTGTCGTCATGGTCGCTCTCGTGCTCCGAATGCAACGCATGCGCACCTGTTGCCAAAAATGAAATGAGTTTTTTTCTGACAGTCATTCATTGTGTACTTCAGCTCGTTTACCACTCAACTCGTTAGTTAGTTTGAACTAATGCACATAAGTACAACACAACACAGGCTCTGTCTGTCGGTCTATCTCTCTCGATAATGGAAGGTAGAGTATACAGTTCAGAGAGCAGACAAATACACATGTACAGAATGTCTAACAAATGTCTGGTACAAAGTTTAGGGTTCCCATTGGCGCTAGCTGTCTAGATAGATCTCCATCCCCGCGGTAACCCATGGAAACGACATGTTCATATCATGCCACACATACGAGTCTGAAATTTCGTTTCTGGCGTTGCATTTATTTCTGGATCCATTCTGTATGTCAGATGTTGCGGGATCAATCAGTAAACCATCCCCCACATGCCAGCAGTTCAACTAACTTAAACTTAGCACACATGAGGACCGACACTGGCAAGGAAAACAAACACGGCCAGAGTCGTTTCGATTCGCAAAACACTCCGTCACTGAAAACTACAAACAGAATGTCTTCATCGCGTTGTTTTGGGTTGTATCCAGCTTCCTCCGGAGGACCCTATTGTTTGACCCAACGATACCTGATCACTCTATCATCTCTGTCCGGCGCCGACAGCTCCCAGCGGAGGACGGGGCGGGCTGCAGCGGTGGGTCGTCATCAGGGCGTCAGCCGCAGCTCCAGCGGGCTGCTGCAGCTCCCCGGAGCGGGGGTGGTGGGTCGTTCGTGTACCGTGAACGGACGACACTCTGCCGGTGCACTGCGCACGGGCACGGTGAAAGTGAAAACAGATGCGTGATTATAGACAATTAACGTTCGCGATGCTCGTAGAAAACACGCCAGGTAACAGGTATTCTCTGCTCGTAGGCACGCGCATTGCGCACGCCACGCAAAATGGCCTGCGCGCGCTTCTCACGGTCCGTAAATCAGGGGCTGATTGTGATATCAAGTTCGGATGAAACCCTGAGTAAAGTAGGTACATTTGTACTTGCTGTAAGTACAACCTGGAAGTCCGTAACAAATAACAATGAAAGAAACAATTGATTGTATTGGTACTTTTGATTGCACAATATGGAGGGTAAACTCATGCTCCGTATTTTTAACGGAGTGACGTATGCTTCTTTGAACTTTGCTGAAGCAGTTAATATTTCAGCTGCCGTTGCTCTAAGTTCCCATTTCTTTTTGCTTCAGCCAAGAAACAAACACAGCCTATATTTTTCCCTCAGAAAACTCCAATTAATTAAGTCCGTTACACGATGCTTCATGTAGTATCACGCCCATCGGACCCTGTTTCACTAATGAAGCTAAAGACATCGACGGCTCTCTCATGTTTGCCCATATGACGCTGAATGACGAGGCTTCTTTGATAGGTCTTCTCATCGTTGGTGTCGCTAGCCAACTAGTTCAGTAGCTTGTTAGGCGTGGAATGACTATTGATATTAATCTTACCGCAATAAACTACACCATGTCTTTTCAGCTGGCGACATTCATCTGCGATATATTTTACAACATAATGTACAGTCCCTGTCCTTGACCCTGTCCAAGACCAGTTAAAAATCCGTTATATAGATGACGTTTGCACTGTGCGGACCGGTTGGTGCTTCATTGGCTCTTGGGTCTTTGAATGCGGTCAATTTTGCAATCTGCCGCCCCTCGCGGCACGTGAGGCGTCTTCGGCCGGTCCCCCGCCCTGACCTCGACTGACCCGCGTTACGTCACGTGACAGCCGGGCCAGCTGACCAGCGCGGCGCCGGCTGTCGGACGGCAGCCGGTTGCAGCGTTGCAGGTCATGACGCGCTCCGCCCGCCCGCCTGCAGCAACAGAGCAACATGTGCACAGCAGCAGGGGACGCTGTGATACGGTGCTCTGCCGACGCTCGGCTGCTTTAGAACCGACCGGCGTCCCCCGGTGGAAATGTGTCACAACACAGGACCTTATATTCCTATACAAATGTTGAGATAGACGTCAGAAATGTACTGTCAGTGGATGCATTCACCCGTTTGGGTAGTCCTGAAGTAAGAGATAGACTAAATAGCTCTCTGATATGATAAGCTCATAAGATAAACATAAAATGGTTCCAGCATCTTTGGAAACTCGGATTCAAGCAGAATTCACGATACTATTTCACACTATAGCCACTTCATATCGCGACAACATTGAACCACAGTGCCTCGTTATAATTAGTTAATTCCATTACAAATATACCTGTATAACCTACATTTTAACGTTGCTTACAACACATAACACGACAACGTATATGAGATTATAACTCACTAGAAACGTGCTGGGATGTACTCACATACACTGTATACACAGTGTAGGAATAGCGCCGGTGAACCGCGTAGGAGTGCTGATGCATATTGCCCTACTCGGCAATTCTGAGTAGCATGCTTTTGCCGTGCCATAGATAACATGAACTAACATGAACAGGTAGTTCATGTTATCTATGGCCGAGCCAAACTTCTCAGGATAACCCAGAACCGAGTTATCCTGGCGAATTCGCCAAGTCAGAAGTGTGTTTACTCGAGAAGCCCGTGCAAGGCAAGCGGCAACAAGGCTCAGCGCTCCTCAACACGATACACCTGGGCTATACTCTACATTATAAGCACTGTCAATTCGCTTTTCCTGTGCCTTCTATTACACGTCATGTTATGCGGTGTTAACTTTTTTACAGTGAACTCAACCGGCCCGGAAATTTAACATTTCTTCTTGAAACCGGATGGCTTAACAATTTAAAAATGGGTATAGCCATTTGAAAAATGGGCATACACATTCCTAGGCATACGTTAACGAATCCACTGATTACTGATTGCATTTTTTTTTTGCTATGTAAAGAGAATCTTGGAATCAATGGATTCCTCAACATATGGATATTTTCAAGGTCTCAAATTGCAATTAACATTGGCTAGAAGATGAAAGATCTCAGTGGACCCTGGACACATTTACTGGGAGGCGAGTCTCGGTGTCCTTTATAGGACCGGCATATTTCACATTCGTGTCTAACATTGACGGGACATTGTTACCTAACATTTAAAAAAAGTGATATGTGATAGAGCCAGTTTCCCCTGTTAAAGCAGTTCATTCCGCTTAAAAAACTTCGCCCTCATTCGTCTGCTATCTTCATTCAAAGATTGTTTTTTTCGCACTGGTTTTAGTAAAATCGTAGGTATTTTTTCTAACCTATCCGACTCCCGAAAGACCGGAATCGCGCCATCACTACACGACATTTGAAGGCGAAGTTAAGTTAATATTTCGAAGTGTACCGACAAAAGAATGTGTTCAACGGGTCTTCCGTTCAAAGTTCTATTCTCATTTATTTTTTTAGTCAAATGTCAAACTCTCTCTATTTTTTAGAAATGGGAATCAACGCGATTCGCAGATGCTATGGCGAAGTTAAGTGCGCAATGCCCTTTACTGTGTTTCGGGAGTACACCCGGCTGTGGTCCATCCACTGCGACGAATTTGAATATTCTGCTTGGCAACGCAGAAGAAATGCAAGCAAACCGCATAGCAGATCGTGCCGCCAGGAACTTCTTGATTTGCATTTGAACTTAATTCAATGTATTTTAATAAACTTTAATTGAATTCAATAAACTCTATACTTTGTATTCAATTTAATAACATGAATTTTAATTTAATGAACTTCAATGCGCCAAATTCCATGCAACATTTACGGTGGCGGCCGTCATGCCGAAATAAAGTGGATCATGATCCACGCAGTTCTTTTAAGAGGAAGTGAGGCAAAAATCATTCCTAATGTCTCTTCACTCTTGTTAGCTGATGTAGTTGCACGTTTGAGCCTTGCCATCAGTGACACAAAATTCGTTACGTTTAGTTTAACCATTACGTTGATACGTTGCGATAATCGTTACGCTGAATTGTCCTCATTTTGGTCTAGGGGTATGACGCTCGGCTCTAAACTCAGTGGCAGCATGGGCTCGAAGCTGGGAGGATATACGTTGTTTGGCACGCGTAGTTATATTCAGCCAGCTGGTAACTGGCGAAGGCGAGCGAGGGCCGCCTTAGACCCGGGAGGACCGTGTAGCCATCTACCTGCGGCACGTTAAACCTTCGGACCAAATTAATTAGCGGTGAACCGGGCGCGGTGTCGGGTGGTGGGTCCGTGGTGCCATTACGCAACAAGCTCTGCTTAGCGGGCACCCGGGCCCGTAGCCACCCACTTAACCATTCGGACTAAAAAAAAAAAAAGTTTTACGTTTTTTTTTACATTACGGCCAAAGATGACAATGTCCTTTTAATGATACGCTGACCAATGATACGTTGGCTTTTTTGATGTGTTCGATGACTGTTTTTGCCTTTATTGGCTTTTGTAATCGAATGCGCCAATGATGCAGTTGCCTCAGTGTGCATGAGTTAACGCCACATAACGGTACAGTAAGCTGAAGAGCAGAGTATTTCAGACTAATGAATGCTGATGTAGGTGCATAACTAGAATAGGCATTGCGTGCACACCTCTCTTTCTTGCGCTTGCATGCAATGCTTTGACCTTATGACTTTTAACTCATGGTAGTTCATGGCAACTGGTGATGGTCACTAGCCAAAAGGCATGGTTAGGTAATATTCATTTAGACTCGTGCTGTTGCCATCTACTTACACACTTACGGTGTTTCCCGAATTACCTTGCGTGATAGAGCCAGAACGGAGCTGTCCAAAGCGCAAGGTCGTCTGATGGAGTGTTCTGTGCAGACGTGCATCACTGACCTTGCGAGGTTCCGTCTCTTCTCACGTCGTGTAAGGTTAATTTTCTGACCGGATGTTCTGTTGGAATTTCCGCGCGATGACTGCTCACTTGGTGCTCACTGCTCACCCAGCGCCTCGGAAATGCCCGATGTTCTCTCCCGGAGCCACGTCCTGTCGTTCAGAGGCGTGACACATGCACATTGTCTAATGGTGAGCCGTCAGCACACTTTATTGATATTTGATGCTTGGGAAGATTAAATGTGACTCCCTGCGTTTAAACAGGCATGTTATGTAGCAAAGTTGTTTTTTTCTAAAAGGGATCCAATAACGATGGTCACTTGAAATCCGGACAATATTTCAAAATAGCCTTTTTCAGTGTTTGGGTTGGTGGATAAACTCTAGCACTGCTAGAAGAGTTCAAAGTACCATAAGGTGTATAGAAAAGTGTATGAGTGTAAAAGTGTACAAGGTATTTGGAAAAATTCCGAGTATGAGCGGGGCTGCCCGACCCGGCCCGACCCGGCGTGACGCTTTTGAGAGGCTAATATCTCTAACCGCACGTCCGATTGACAAGCTGTCTTCCTTGCTGAGTGGCAATTTTGAAGACGATAATATGAATGTCATTATGGCGTTTTCGGTTTGCGATTTTCTTACAAACTCGATTTCCTACGATTTTTCAAATATTTATCGTTTTTTGACCAAGAATGGAAATTCATGACGTCACTAAAACGTCATTATCTCCCAAAAAACTAGATTGCTCTTTATTAAATTTTGTCAAAAGATGAACAACTTTGTTTGTGACAAGTACTAAAAGTTTGGCGCGCCTGCAGCGCGCCAGACCAGAGCTATAGCGCGGCGAAAAAAGTGGGGGCGTTTAACGCCCCCCCAGCAAGTTGCGGGTTAAGCAAGCTAGGACAATAATGTTGCCACCATGGTGTTTCTGTCGTCAAGGCGGTTCGAAGCATACCGACTTTGACCCGTTTAGATCAAGCTCAAAATTTGGCCTCGGGTCAAGGTCAAGATGAAAATAATGGTGACCTAAGAAGGTCAAGCTGCGTATCAGGATTGATAAAATACATTGTAAAATTGTAAAATTGTATTGCAAATAAATTATATTGAAAAAATAAACATATTGGAAACATTTATTTTTTCAATTTTATTCTATCAAAAGTTATTGACAAAAAAAATGGCTAAGAAGACATAATCCTGAAAGGATTATTCTGATCTGAACAGTTTCTATTGAAAAGGAAATATTTGAATTTTGCCCATTGACTTATAATGCGATAAATTTACCTGACCTCAGGTCAACGATATTAAAAATCCGAGACATACAAGTTTTAGACAACTAGACCACTATCAAATCCTGGAAGTTTGAAACTGATCTGCCGAAAACCCTGGCCATGGCACAACCGTAAAGTTACGAAGTTGTCATTTCACATGTTTGTACAGGGTGATCGTAAATTAATGATACAAAAATAAAGTTGATTTGCGTAGATACAGTGACGTTTATTGATAAAAATCGCACTCTATATGGATGAAAATGTTTGGACATTGCATGTTCATAGCATTATACTACCCTCGTTGTGATACACACATAGCAGTAAATGATCGAAATGAACCTACTTCTGAGCCACTTTCAGTCTACCACACCCGAATAAGCAATGACATCCAACCTTCCGCTCGTTTCTACTCTTGCATTGTGCAATTACGTATGGAAGGGGTTGACTGGTGAGAGTGGCTGCACAACGTCGTTTTTGCAGTTTTCCTTGCACAGGAAACCAAGATTCAGCATTCCATAGGAAACGTTCAAGCCATTGCTCCTTATATGTGAGCCAGAACTTAGACCTCAGTCCTGAGTTCTTGTTTCGGACGGAGAAGGCTGACTTTGGTGTTGGCGATAAGACCTCCATTAATTATTATAATATCCGCCTGAGGATCTCTTAGACCGTTGAATATTTTACCTGGTTGAATGTTTTCGCACATGTACGACCAGGCACAGCTTGAAAACTTTAAGACGTTGTCGATTTGCTCCGGTATCACCCCCCTCCCTCCCTCCGGTTGGCCTCCGGGGCCTTGTTTCCTAGAACCGTTCGAAAAAACTAGTTATCCGTGCTATTACGTTTCTAAGGGAGGAAAGAACGAAACTGAGTCCGACATCATCTGCGAACGTTTTGAATCGATCACAATTATCCATACTTCAAAACAATCCGTCTCACCTGATCCTTTGAAAACGGGCGGTGGATCAAAAGTAGCAAACTGAACACCTTAGTAAATTGGTCATTGGGAACAACTGGTTGCGCTAAATTGCTCGAAATGGTAAAAAGGTAAAATGTCCAACCACTAACTGTATTCCAAGGCACGTGCCGTCAAATACAAATAATTTGCACGTGCGCGAGCCTTGTTTATATTTGTATCATTCATTTACGATCACCCTGTACTTTACCAATTATCTTTGTATGACCTCCTTACAAATTATTATTAAGCTTTTTGTGAACTTGTGTATTATTTTATATGAATTTTCGGCCACGGGCCATGATCAAAGACAATACCAAAGACGAACAGATACGAAACTTGAAAACTGGTATAAAGGATTTAAATATTTGTTCTTTAACCTGACCTGGTGGCCTGACCTGAGGCAACCCAAGATCAAGACACAATGTGTCTCAACACATTTTACACAATTCAACACAAGACACAACACATTTTACACAATGTGTTACAAATCCAATTATTGACAGGTAAGCGAAAAAAACTGTGGCGCTGAGTGCCGCCGGTTTTTCACTTTGCCCGAAAAACCAGAGGGGGCGGATTTCGCCCCTTCCACTGCGCGTGTTAACCGCGCGGCGCTGGGGTCTCCGACTCTCCAGCCACCTTCCGTTTGCTGGGAGGGCGTTTTTCGCCCCCCGCCCCTCGCTAACTTCCGAGCTAACAGTCTGTGTGAGCTGATCGGGATGTGTAAGGTGGCGATCGAAAGGTCTCAACGAGACGAATCTAATGCATGCTTAAAATTGTATTTCCAAGGTCAGAGGTAAGGTCAAGGTCAGGTCAAAGGCAAAACATCACGTATAAAGAGACCAGACGATCAACAGCAGCGTGCCCAAACTCGGCCAAAACACTTCCAAATATCAGGGAAAGGTAATGCTAGAGTATGAGTGTCCTTTTAAGTACAGGTCAAGGTCAAATTCAGGTCACCAATGGTCACTATGTGTAAAAGTTATGTGAATGCCGTATTACATATGTTTTTTAGTTATTTGAGCCATAGAATTCGATGCTTACATTCATTTTTTGACCCCAAGCTCAGGTCAAGGTCAGGTCAGGTCAGGTAAAGAAGGTCAAACTTTGGATTTTATAATTTGTAATAAAAGACGTACGATTATGGTTTAGCTTCGTCTCAAAAACCCAATAGTGACATTTGTTTTGGCGTACCAGGTCTGAAAGTGCCCCAAAAACGCAGTTTAAAAAATGACGTCATTACACTGTATACACATTAGAGTTATCTGGGAATGAAAATAGAACTATTGACTCGAAATTTGTCATGTTGATCACACCTCGGTAGTTCTGACATGTATTCCGGTTATAATACAATTTTTAAAACTTTAGATTGTGTGACCCTTTGAACTGGATTTAAAAACAACTCAGTTATTTGCAAAAATGTTGGAGTTAAAAACAAATATTTGAAAGAACAGAGATAGCCATTGTGTGGATAATTTCATTTTGTTCCTTTTGCCGCCTTTCGTTTGCAATTTGCTTAAACTTGGTATTGTATGACCATTCAAACTTTCATCTGTTTTAGACCGAGAATTGCATGACATGACGTCACCAAAACGCTATTTTCTCAAAAAGTTATCTGTAGACTTTCTCAAAATGTTCTACTATTATGTCAAATTGATGTCAAATAAGGTGTAGGATGTTTCGTGCTGATATGTTGCTCCGATTTGGAATTATTAGGAAAGTTTGCAAGGGGAGGGGGGGGGGGCGAAAAATGAACCTCAGCCAATGGTAGGTCAACCCTATTTCCTTAAGGGTGGCAGATTTTACCCCCCGCTCCAGTGGTTTTTCGACTGACTCTTCCAAACCATTATGCCTAGCATTTCGGAACTTTAGGTCTTTTCCTAGAAATGAATGACGGGAGTAGTGTGAAAACTTTCGCAAAATCGGTCAAGCAGGGGCGGATCCAGGCGCTTGTTTTTGGAAGGCACTCTGTCACGATTTAACGGTTTTGAGCGAAATCGTGGGTTTTGCTTGCTTCTTTTGTGCTCTGCGGTCACCAAAAAAGCAAGTAAATATGCGTCTAATGCGGCACAGTAAATGCGTCTAATGCACTTTCCTATCAATCTTCATGCAAAATACTAGAGATTGCACATAGTTACCCAAAATGGGAGGTGATAACTACTATTAGCGGGCTAGTACTATCCCCAAGCTGCTTACCTGTATCCGCATATGCGCAATATCAAATTTAACCCTCGCACTGAGATTAACCACGGAGGTTCGCGCCGAACACCAACAACCGGGGGGGGGGGGGGGGGGGGGGGGGGGGGGGGTTTATTTTCGCGCCCCCCCCCAA
>JARFNZ010145959.1:0-10184 GCA_031763405.1 Balanus nubilus
GCGATGGTTAAACAAGCCTAAAAATATATCTAATTGTTTTTTGTTTATAACAACTTACAAGGAGCATATAAAAAAGACTGGATTGAGCCTCTCAGTAATGTTGATATTCTACCAGATGGCACCAACGCAATAAAAAGCAGCATAGAAAGTATTTGTGCATGTTGTAACATGTGAGGTGACGCAAGAACAGAGCTGGACAGACACGCAGCTACACAGGCGACTAACACTGTCAATACCAACTGAGCTGTACAGCTGACGTGTCGCGCATCTCTGCCCGCCTGGTCAGCTGTTTCCTTCACTTAGTCGGCTGAACGCTCACATCGGTCATCGCTTGTTACAGGGCACATTCAGGTCAGTCCCAAATCAGATTAACAACCTAATCGGATGAAACGTCTTTTTATTTCTAATCAGCCAATGTCGCCAACACAAATTTGCTCACCTTTAGATACGATGTCCGTGGTGCTGCCCATGAGCCTCTGTTTTCGCTCCTCCAAGTTCGTATTGTGTGGTGGAGTCACTTTCCGCAGCTCCTTGGACATTGATGGACTTTCGTTTTCATAAGCCAAACGCCGCTGTTTCACGTCAGCAGATGAAGTTTCAGACCGCGCCGAGGGAGCTTTGGGATTATCCGATACTTTATTGCCTCGGGACTTGTCACCCCGGCGGATGGCGTCCTCATTCCCATCAGCGTCCGGCGTCAGGTTCCTCATCTCTGGCAGGTAGGTGAGGCTGTTGTCATCGTCGCTGTTCCGGACACACCGAAGGGCCACCAGCTCCTGGCGGACGTTTGGAGATTCCCTCGGGGCCATGAACACTGTGGTCTTGGAGCCCACGAGCTCATCCTCGTCCGCTTGGCTCTTTCTCGCCTTTTCTGGAGACTTCGGTGGTTGCATGATAGTGTAGTTCTCCAAATTGAGCCATTTTCTGTCTGTCGATCTTGGTGGCGTGGTTTTTGTCTCCGAGCCGGGAAGCTGGGCCTCGTTTGGCCGTATAATACACGTAATGTTAAATTTGCCAACCTGGCGATCCACTGAAGCTCGCCTCCACACCACTGGCGCAGGTTCCCGGGCGGAAACTGGGAGAACTTCCTCACAAAACGTGTCATCTGGGCGAAGCAGCTTCGGACATACCTGGTCATCGGTGACACGCTCTTCCTCAGTCGGGATCGATAATTCAGGATCAATGTAACAGGGCGACGCCTGATACGTTTCGTCATCGCTTTTGTCAGAGATGAGTCCTTCCTCGGCCTTGTGGAGACCTCGCGCACTCTGGTCATGCGGACTCTCATCCCCACCTGCCGGCTGCTCTGGTTCGATATTGACCAAAATAGCTTCAAAGGCACCGTCTTCTAAGAGGTCGTCTTCTAGCAACTGAACAGGTTCTGCGCGGACAGTTTGATCGTCCCCTTCGCGGATCACTTCCGCTGGTTGGGCAAAGCGCAAACTTGCGGGAGTGTCATCGGCATCTTGCACTATTTCTGACTCACGTGGCGGGACTTGGTCTGCAGATTCGGACCGTGGTGATTCCGGGTGCCGGTCCTGAAGTCTCTGGGACACGTCAGCAGTTGGAGTGGGGTACAAACCTGCGTCGATAACCGTGTCCCACATGTGAACCCACTCTGATACGTGCTGTCCGTGTGGCGAATGCGGTTCCTCTTTTCTTGCTGAGAATAATTTGTCTTCTTGAGGATCCGATTGACTGCCTGGAGCAGTACATGACTGAGATTGCCCATCTTCGATCACTATTGGCGCAGCATGTGTGTCTTCCACAGGTTTAGGAACGATCACCCATTCATCCATTTCCTTTTGTTCCGGCGACAAAGGACGGTCATTTCTATCATCAGTGACATCGTCTTTTCGGTCAATGCTGTTGGGCCTTATCGAGACACTTTCGTCGAGCTTGTGAACATCACTTGTCTCTGGAATGTGCTCGATAATCTCCAGGATTTCTTCAGCGAGTGGCGTTTGCTGCGGTGGTTTCGACGATGGTGGAGGTAGCAATGGTAGCTCTGGTTGCATAATGTCACTAAGAGCGTTACTTGTGTCAGCTATCAGGGGCTCCTGTTGCTTGTCTTTAGCTCTTGGCGTATCGCCATGCGATTTGTCATCTTCGTCATCAGATGTGGAGCTTGAGTCACTCGAAACTTTCGACGTCTTTGGCTTGTCATGAATCACAGCTGGTGTGACCTGCTCTTTGCTTTGAACAGATTCTTTCCTCTTGCTCGAATCACTTGAGCTTGAAGATCTGCATTTGTCCTTAGCCCCTGACTTCTTGCGATGCGATTTGTCATTCTTATCATCTGATGACGAGGAGCTTGAGCCACTGGATGTTGATGTCTTTGATTTACCCTCGTGTAGTTTAGGAGATGGAGAACCTTTTTTCCTGGCATCAGTCGTTTTCCTTTCCAGTGCCTTTTCAGGTCCAGAATCTGAGGATGAATTGGAATCACTGGAGCTGGTTGACTTGGATGCTTTTCTTTCCTGATTGGAGGTATGTTTGTCCCCTCTGTTCTCCTCTGACGGCTTCCGTTTATTCTTGGCTTCTGGTTTCTTGCGATGCGATTTGTCAACCACATTATCAGATGAGGAGTTTGAGTCACTGGAGGTTTCCAACATCTTCTTGTCACGAGCCTCAGCTGGTGCAATGGGCTCTTTGTCTTCATATGATTGTTTCTTCTCAGTTGAGTCACTGGATATTGAAGGGCTGGAGCGTTTTCTGTCTTGCCTGCTGATTTCTGCAACCTCTTCTTTACGAACAATGTCTTCCTTCGTTTTGTCTTGTAGCTCACCTTCACTACCGTCATCGGACGATGAACTAGAATTACTGGAACTTGACTTGGTCTTTTTGCGATGCTTACGGCCTAGGAAGATTTTGTGCTTATCTTCAGTTGGCGGCAGATTCTTTTTATGCTGGCTCATTTCAGAATCCGATGAGGAGCTTGAATCACTCGACGTTGACGACTTCTTGGGTTCAATCATGTCTGGTTCGACTCCTTGTTTCCCTTTGGATGATTTTCTCTTTTTCTGGGACTCCTCGTTCTTGGATTCCGGAGATGAGCTCGATTCGCTGGGTGTGGAGGATTTAGACTTTCTCCTGCCTTTGTTTGATGGCGAATCCCTTTGATTCTTCCCATCGGGTGCTTCGCGGGTGGAAGGTTTATCTCCCTCGGACTCCGAAGACGAACTAGAGCTACTTGAGGTCGTCGAAGGAGAATGAGATAGGTGTGTGTCAACAGCTGGGGCATTTTCTTGTCTTCCTTCAGCTCCATCTCTTTGGACCGGCAAGTCTGTTGACGCCCCACTGTCTAGCTCCCCTTCCACTCGACAGGTCTCCTGAACTTCTGGCTCGCATGGCTTTTTGGGTACGTCTCGCTCCACACATTTAATTGTTGACCCCGTAGCCTCTGAAGCTGGACTAGCCGTTTCTGATAGAGTTTCTGGGGATCTTATTTCCACCAAGCACGTTAGCACAAATGATTTCTTCTCGTGCTGTGGACGACATCGGGTCTTTTGTTGTCCAAGATAAGACTTGCTGCGAGTTTGCATTTCATGAAGTCGATAGCGAGCGTCACGAGGTGACTCGAAGTTGGCGTACTGGTCGCTATATTTTCTGCTCGGCTTACGGTTGGCCGGTGTTTGTGGTGCAGCTGATGGTTCTACCTTTTCCTGATCTGTTTCTTTGGTCGGTGAACTTTCCTGAGATACTGCTGGTGATTTTACGACGAGCACTGGTTCCTGGAAGAACAGCGTCTCGTCCTTATGTGCAAGAACGGGAACATTTTCAGTTAGAGTTGGGGCCGACATGTGCTGTTGCGTTCGCTCGAGTTCAGAAGCCGTAGTTTCTGTACTCTCGGGTTCCTGGTTCTCATTTTCTCCAGGATCTGCTCCTTTCGTCATTTGAGCAGCGGTATGCTCGTTCTGGCTCCCGGGGAGATCAGTTTTCTCGATGTCTTCACCAGACGTAGGTGGCTTGGCAATGGTGTCCTCTTCTTTGTTGACAATCACTAGGTCAGTATTTCCCTCAGGGGATGTTATATCAACATCTGGATCGTTGGTACCATGTTCGAACTCTTTTGATGCCGGAGTTTTTTCTTCGTGAGACAAAGGTGACCGTCTTTCAACAGCTTGAGTCGGCTGTACTGAGTCGATGCATATGGCCACCTCTTGTGCCTCATGATCTTCGGAATCAGAGGAAAGACATTCTTTGGCGACAGCGAACTGTGAGGCCATATGTGACTGGAGGATGGTCGGGGTGCTGGGTACAGATTTCTGGTCACATTTTTCTGTTTCATTTTGGTGTGCTTGTTTCATTATTTCACCTTCGATGTCCAGCAACAGAATGGACCTGCCCTTTTTAGGCATGTCCGTATCCTGCTTGTCACAAGGCTCTGCACTTCCCTTGCAGTCATCGTCGTCGGACGATGAGCTGGAGTGACTTGAACTTGATGACTTTATGGTCCTTTTGTGTTTTCTGCCTACTGCCTCTTCCTCTTTGTCAGCATCCCCTGTCTTCTCTTTGGGCTTGTTTTCCTCATCAGAGGACGAGCTAGACGTGCTTGAGCTCGTTGATTTTGACTTTTTCCTTTGGTGGTCTTTGGATGGATTGTTTTCTTGCCTAGAATCTGAGGCCTTCTTTTCTTTGTGAGTCTTGTCCCCATCAGAAGAGGAGATAGACTCGCTTGAAACTGACCTCAACATGTCCCTGTGCTGCCCGCTGATCGGGTTAACTTGTTTGTCCAGGGCATGAGAAGTCTCCTCTCTTTGAGGTATGATTTCCTTATTAGCGGACAAGCTTGAATCACTGGAACTTGATGAGGTGGATTTCCAGCCCGAGTGCTTGCTGTCTGGATGTACTTTTAACTCGGTATCAGCTCCAGACTTCTTCGTTTCTTTTTCGTTGCCTGAGTCAGAGGAGCTGCTAGAGTCACTTTCACTCGTTATTGTTGACTTACGCCAGTGGCGCTTACTGGACGGTTCGACTTTTATGGCAGTGCCCGCTTTTGTGTCTTTCCTCTGTCGCTGGCTGTCTGAGTCAGAAGACATGCTCGAGTCAGATCTCGTCTTTTTCGTCTGGGTCTTGTCGGATACATCCTCAGAAGAGTTCGAATCACTCGAGGTCGCAGTCCCAGATGTATTTTCATCGTGTTTTCTGCCTTCGCTCTTTTTTTCCTCGGCTTTGGCAACATTTGCTTCTGAGCATGGAGTGCGTACAATGCACTGAACTTCGGGAACTATGAACACCTTTTCTGATCGGTTGTTCTTTTGGTTGGGTGTGACTTCCTGTAGCTCCACTACGTAAGCACCCTGCTCTTCAATATTCGTCTCGGGTTCACTAGAGCCTTGGGGCTTCCTCCTCTTGTGCTCGCTGACTGGATCGACTTCCCTCTGAGATGCTGGTATCTCCTTCTTCTGAATCTGGCCGTCTTCGTTGGAGGATGACCTGGAATTGGCGGACTTCTTGTGACGTCTTCCACTTGGGTGAAATTTTGGTTCGTCATCGGAAGATTTCCTCCTATTGCGCTCTGCCTCATCCGAGGATGAGCTGGTCTCGCTAGTGCTTGTCGATGTTGTCATTTTCTTGTGATTGTTTTCATCTAGAACGGCTTGCTCTTTATCACCACAGCTGCCTGACTCCTTTTCCTTCTCGGTAGGTTTATCTGATTCCGTTTCTTTTCTTCCAGTCTCAGTGTTTCTGTAATTCTCGGAAGAGTCACTTTCATTTGACATCTTTTTCTCCTCCTTGCCATCAAAATGTTCTTCTTGTTTTTTAACAGGACATGTTTGCTTCTCCTGAATCGTGTGCCTCTCGACAACACTGTCGTCAGAAGACGAACTAGAGGAAGCTGACGTTGACTTCTTTCTGTCATGCTTGCTTAATGGATCATCAGCTTGTTTCTTCCTCGGCAGCCTTTTGTCCTTCCTCCCGTTGCCACCATCTTTACCACCGTCATCACTGGACGTGTTGGAGGTATCCGAGCTAGGAGTTGTGATCTTCTTGTCATCTTCGTTGCTATCGTTACGTCCAGTCGTGTCCTTCAATGTTTCTACGATTATTGCTTCCTCACATGGGACTCTTACCTCGCTGTCTACCTCACAAAGCGCAGGCGCCTTTTCTGAACCTCCTTTGTCAAGCTGTAAGATGGTCTCTTCAATCGAAGCCATGCTGTCTGATTCCTTCTCATTCTCAGTGGCCTTTTTCCTCTCCACTTCGTTTCTAGCAGCCTTGGTGTCATCATAGTGTGGGGGAGAGTCAATGCCACGGGATGCCTCCTTTTGCTCTTGTTTGTCAGCAGCATCGTGTCCTGCTTTATTAACAGCGTCTATTTGCCTCGCTGCGGTCGAGTCTCCATCATCATCGCTCTCGTCAGAAGACGAGCTTGAAGTGCCTGATTTCGTCACATTTGACTCTTTCCTATGGTACTTGTTGGATGGATCAGTGGGTTCATCGACAGCATCAGACTTGCTATCCTTCCGAGCTTTGCCACTTTTTGTATCACAGTCTACTTCCCATATGGGTGTCACTCCGTCGATATCCTCCGTCGGTGCCTTTTCATTTGCATTGTCCGGTATTTCCATGTCACTGTCATCGGAAGATGAGCTTGAAGAGGAGGAGTTGGATCTACGTCGCTCACTTGTCGGAGCGGGTTCCTGCTCCTTCTTGGCGTAGTCTTTGTTAGCTGACACTTGAGCGTCTTGAGTCTCACCTGGGATGACGCTGGAAGGGCGGCACGATTCATTCACGACGTTGGTCACAAGAGCAACTACATCGAAATCTAAATCTTTGTCGATGTCAGTCAACGTCTCATCGTCCTGCTGTTTATCACTGCCATGGAGTGGCTCGCTAGGACTAGTATCCTCAGTCGCTTCCATTTTTGGAGATGGACTTCGCTTCTTCACTTCTTGCCTTGTCTCCTTATTGCTGTCAGAGGAGTCAGAGTCGGAGGCCTCTCTCGGCGCAGGTTTGTCTTCCGGTCGTATCTGAGCACAGTTGGGGAGAGCAGCGGTATGTTGTCTTTGCTGCGCTATGATGATATTCACAGCGGTATGCCAGCGTGACCTGGGCAGTGGCTGACCGAGGGATATGTCAACGGAAGCATCGTTTTCTTTTGTGACTTCTGCTTTTGGCATGATCTGTTGTACCAGTCCGTCTGTCTCCTCTGTCAAAAATTTAACTTTAACTTCCAGTGGTTCGCTACCATTTGGAGGTTTCGGGGCGTCTCTTTCTGATGTTCTGTTGGCATCTTCGTTGTCATTAATCTGTTGATCAAGAAGTATGAGTGTTGGCTCCAAACAAGGTTCTTGAATTTGACTTTCGAGCTGCGGAGTCACAGTGGAGGGGAGTTGTTCGTCCTTTTCCTTTTCGTCCCCGGTCTTTCCAGTTTCTTTGACACAGTCTGGTTCTTCGCGACACCATTGCTCTTTTGCTTTTTGTGACTGTTCTGTTTCAGGATAACTGCTATCGGATGACGAGCTTCTGCTGCTGGATTCCGACAATCTCGAGTTTTTGCTCTCTTGTCCCTTGTCGGGCGTCACAACATTTTGGTGACTGTCTGATGAGTGTTTCTTTTGGATTTTGCCATCTTCTTTGTCTTTGTCACACGAAGACGAGCTAGAATCATTCGACTCCGTCGATTTGTGTTTTTCGGTGTGCTTTTCTTTGGCAGGATGAAGCGTTTCTCTTCCATTTGTCTTTTCCTTCTCGTGTGATTTTTCAGTTTCAGAATTACTGGCGTTGGAAGAGGAGCTTGAGTCACTTGGCGAAATGGGTTTAGGTTTTTCCTGATGCTCCTTGCTGGATGGTGCGACTTCCCTCCTTTTATGTGTTGCCGGTTCTTTTCGATATTTACCTCGTGAAGTGCCTTTTTTATCTGAAGACGAGTTAGAACTAGAAGAACTTGCCGACTTAGACTTGGGCTGGGTCTTCTTTTTCTGCGGTGCTCCTTTCTCAGCATCGCTGCCATCTGAAAACGAGCTGGAGCTACCAGAACTCCTTGCTTTGGACTTGGGCCTGGTCTTCTTTCTCTGCAATCCCTCTTTCTCAGCGTCTGTGTCATCTGAAGACGAAGTAGAGCTACTTAAACTCGCCGACTTTACCTTGGACTTGGACTTGGTTTTCTTTTTTTGCAATGCTTCTTTCTCAGCGTCGCTGTCATCTGAAGACGAACTAGAGCTACTAGAGTCGGCTGACTTGGACTTGGTTTTCTTCCCCTGCAATGTTTCTTTCTTACCATCGCTGTCATCTGAAGACGAGCTTGAGCTACTGGAACTTGCAGATTTGGACTTGTCATTTCCATCTCTGCTGACTGCTGCGACTTCCTGTTGGTCCTTCGACGGGGTCTTGCATTCGGGTTTGTAGACCTCGACATATTCGTCATTCGAAGGCGAACTGGACCCACTTGGACTTCTAGATCTGCTTTTCTTCCATTTCCGGTCTCCTGCAGCAATGGCAGTTTGCTCATCATCAGTCTCTGAGCTGCTGGTTGACATAGACAGTATCCTGTTCTTTTGTAAAAGTCTGCTTCTTTCTAGAATTTCTAGGGACGGGTTTATCACATCATCAGCCTTTTCCTCATTTGCTGAACTTCTTTCTGGTGGTATGTTTTCATTGCTGGGCTCGTCTGCTGTTTCTGTAGAGATGATCTCCTTCTCTGGCTCTGCAGTTTTGTCTTCCACAGGGAGAACTTCACTAGAGTCTAGCCGCGAAGTCTGTGCTTCTGCTTTCTCCTCGTCTTCCTCGCAAAGCTTCCCGAGAACCTCCAACTCCTTCTGAGACTCCGAAAGGGGCGCATGAATCCAGTCGGCGGGCTCGTCAATAGAATCTTGGATGACAAGCTTAGGACGGCGATTGAATTTTCCTTCTGGAACAGCTTCTTCTGGCTTTGCAGCTGGAACCTCGATCACGTCCACTCTTTCGATGAAGCTTATTTTCCTGCTCTTTTCCTGTTTTTTGTCCTTGACTGTCTCTTCTTGGTTATCGTCTTCTTTGGGATCCTTTGCATTTCCTTCAGATTGGACTGGGACTGCTTCAGACTGCACTTTTGATACCACTTCAACAACGCCAGACGTGTGTTTTTCGTCATCTGACACTTCTCTATCAAAGACGAACTGCAGGGGATGCTCCTCGTTTCCATGCTGATCATCTTTGGCGGTGGGACTTTCAGGTTCTTCACTGCTACTTCTTATCCTACAGTGTCTAACCTTGCTCTCTTTTCGAGATAATTTCCTCTTCTGCTGAATCTTTACCTCTCTTTTCGATTCAGAGTTCGGGATATCAGTGACAATGACCAGCTCGTTAAGAGTGTTTCGGCGATACAGCGGTGGCGAAGGAGTGTACTCCATCACGGGAGGAAGGGTTGGAAACGTTTCCTCCTCTGCCTCCTCATCTGTAGCTTCGCCATCAACACAATCGATCGAGTCTGCCACTACCACACGCTCCTGCCAGCTGATTTTTCTTGATGGTTTAGGCGTTTTCGGCTTCTCACTCTTGTCTCTGTTCGTCTTATCCTTCCGGTCGCTTGACTCGTCCTGTGAGCTGGTGGACGTGTCTTCGATGACCGCTAACGAGGGTCTCAGACGTTCTTTCGAAGTAACAGCGTTTACGGGTTTCACGGTCACCGGTACTATTTGCTCTGTGCCGTCTTCATTTGTGTGGCCTTCCGCTGACACCTCTTTTCCTTTTTCTCCATCCGGCTTCTCTTTTTCACTATACTCTGTATCTAACTGGGACGTGTCCCTCTTTACTTTCTGGTCGATTAGCAGGTCATTCGGCGAGTCTCTAGACCCCGATGGAACTTGCAACATTTCTGGTATCGCCTCCTTTCTCTCGGCCGCCTTCTCCTGTGACGCCGATGTGCTGGCCTCGATCCGTTCATTATATTCGCGGTCTGGGTGATTTGGTTCATTATGCTCGTTAGATGGGGATCCGGGGAGGCCGCTGTCGCCCGCGCTATCCGCCGCAGCCATCGCCGCCTCCGCTGCCGCCACCACCGCTGCCACCACGGCCGCCGCCGTCGCTGCCACCGCCTCCGCCTCCGCCTCCGCCTCCGCCTCCGCCGTCGGTTGGCCTGACCCCGTGGGCGGCTTGGTGGACTCACTGGCGTCGTGAGTGACATCAATCTGCTCGGGCGCAGCAGCTGGGGTTGTGATTTTGTTACCAGAGCTTTCTGCCACTGCAGACCGGTCCGG
>JARFNZ010145970.1:0-10183 GCA_031763405.1 Balanus nubilus
GAAGGAAATCTAAGCAACTTTTATTAAGGAAAGTTTGTTTTAAAACGTCTAGCAAGGCATAAGGAAGCGATATCCGTTGAGTTTTCTGAAATTCGCGAAACTTTTTTGGATTGATGCCCCCCACACACAGCGCCAGAACCGACGTTCTGGATCCGCCAGTGTATGGCGAGCAGTTATCGGCGTGAATGTTGGGCCACCGTTCCCATGATTTTTATCGTGTGAGGGGTTGTTACTGTTATAAGTAACCATCGTGGTGACGCCTGTCCAGTTGCGCTTGTGGGTTTTGGAAGGAAACTAAATCGACCGTGTCCGTTCTAAAATGTTACAAGTTGGACGAAACTTCTCACATTTTGTATTCCAAAGTTCAAAAGAAAATATCAGTAACGTTTACTGATCAAAGTTTGTTAATCGCTTGAAGGAACTTATTAAACTCCATCTTGCGTGCTGTAACGATATACGCGAACTTTTCGAACTGCATGCTGTCTTTTGGGGTTCGTTCATCCCCGAACGAACATTGTTGTCAGACTCTGGGTCCTGTCTTGCACAGTCGGCGCACCTGTCGCCGGCGGCGACTGGCTGTACTATGTAGCGGGTGGCAACAGTCGCCTCCCGCTCGGCCCCGGCCGGCGCGGTGACCGCCCCAGGCGACACACCTGTACCACCGGCCGTCGGGAGCGTCGCCGAGTGTCGCCGAGTGTCGCTCAGAGCTTGCCTCGCAGCGATGCCGTAACATGATTGTATAATGTGGCAGACAGGGCCGCCGCCACGCGCTGACAGCGTGGTTACTATCGGTGCACGTCGGCAGCGGGACTGGGGTCCAGCCATGGACCACGGGCGCATCTCGGCACGACCAGCCACTATAGACTTCGGGCGGCAATGCGCTGTATTTTGCTGCTGGAGAGAGTGTTTTACTTTTTCACAAAATTGTGAAACGTAATGATCGTAGGTTGTTAACTTAGTGGCCTCGGTTTCTTGACACGTTCATCAGCCTTGGTTTCTTTTTCTCCAGGCACGTTTCAGTGCGAGATGTGCCGAAGAGCGAAGGCTTTGAAATGACACTGTGCACTGTGCAGGCTCCCGCCCCGTTCAGGGCCGATTACTGTCTGCGCTTTTAGCATGCGTCGCTATTTCGCCGATGACCCAGAGGTTAGCGAAATCCCGCTGATGAGTGCGCTTTCTTCGAGCGGCTGCAATGACAGAAGGGGGACATCAGCTGTCGAAGTTCGTACACAGAGAGATCCGCTGCCCCTGTAATTCGCCGGAGAGGGGCGCGCCCCATCAGATAGGGGAGTGAACACCGGCGCGGCGGGCCGGCCCGTGTCCCCTTTCTCTGTCCTTCTCTGTCCTGTATCTGTGCATCTCCGACAACCCTCGTGAGTGAACCAGTCCGTTGCACTTGCAGGCAAGGACGTCCTGCACGAGTTGAGCTGGTGGCAACTAGGTCGGCCGCTGCGTGCCGCGGCATCAAACCGCAGCGCTGTCTGATGAACTCAACTTCATCTGATGACTCACACGCGTGGAAAGCGGCTGGTGTCTCTTCGCTCTCTTAATCTTGCCGGCAGTAGTGCCGAGTGCGTTACCTGCAAGAGGTGCTCCGCAGAAATCAACAGTTCTGTCTTGTTCTGGATGTGTCTATTTCTGCGAAGATGTGTCTGTTTCGCCAAGTTATGCGACATAGTCAAATGCTCTTCAGAACCTTCAGCAGACACCTTGGCGGCAACTTTTGCTGCACGTTTGAGCCGACTCAAAGATGATGTTCGGCTCTCGTTCGAGGCTGTGTTCGGCTCTCGTTCGAGGTCGTGTTCGGCGCTCGTTTGAGGTCGTTTTCGTCGTTTCTCCTCGCGGTCGGACTGCCTATCCGACCTTGTATCGCCCCTCTGCGGACCATTGTCCCGAGCTGCCGCCGACGTTTTAAATCTGCCGCACAATACCTCAACACGTGCCTCCCGGTATGACCTAAGTAAGCGTATTGTGGCTTCCACGAGCCCTGTTGTGACGACAATCCGCAGAAGTCTGAGAAAGAAAGGCTAGCGACTGAAGTGAAATGTGGGCGCTTAATCGTCGCGCCCTCCGCCTGAGCTGGTGGCGCGCGGTGGCTTTGCGTGGCGACCCGGGCTACAAAATGATCGAGGCTCAATTTCCGAGTGAGGTGGTTATTGAAACGGCCGTGAGAGCCACTGATAAGTGTCGGTCACAGCTGGAAGGGTGCGGCTGTACCGGCTCGAACACCGACCCGCTGGGTGGTACGTTGGCGTAGGTGTTCCGATTCAGCTCTGAGTGGTGCGCGCTTGGTTTGACCTGGCGCGACATGAGTTTGGCAGTCAGCATCGGTATCAGGCTGTGGATGCTAACGAATGAAGCAGATCTTTTAGTCTCTTGTTTTCTCCTAAATCCTTTTCATGTTCTATAAATATTCCATTTAAATCATACCAAGTACCAGTCTGTTTTTGTTCCTCGGAAGGTAGAAATCCAGAAAGAAAGCCTCCTTCCACTTGTCCTCGTGGCAACAAACGAACGTATTCTTATTGATTAATTCCTCGGCGTGACCATTCCTGTCGTCTCGTATGCACATGTCGACATGCAGGACTCCATCAGATCTGGACCTGAAGGTGTGGCACTCATGGCCATGACTGATGATGTGGCACTCACTCATGGCTGATGGCTGATTGGATCCTGTTCTGCAGAGGACCGGTCCGGTCTGGTCGGTTGTAGGACTCGTAGTGGCCAGGGCGACGTTCAGGGTGACGGCAGGGCGAGGCCAGGGCGACGACCGTCCCGCCGGGCCTCTGAGATCGGCGACGACCGTCCCGCCGGGCCTCTGAGATCGGCGACGATACATCGTCGTGTGTGCCGCGCCTAGAGAGATCGGCCCAGATCCTGCAGGGACCACTGCATGGACAGACGTCTGTAGACGTCAGCCGGCCGTCTGTAGACGTCAGCCGGCCGTCTGTCGGACGTCAGCCGGCCGTCAGTCGGACGTCAGTCGTGCGTCAGGGGAGCGTCGGTCGTGCGTCAGGGGGGTGTCGGTCATGCGCAAGTCGTTCGTCAGTCGTGCGTCGTTCGGGCGTCAGCAGGACTTCATCTGGGCGTCGACCGGAGTTCTGCCTTGCTGGCAGCGGGAGAAGCCGTCCAGGATCGCCACCTCGAGCGTCAGACGTCCCCCATCGGAGACAACAGAGGTACTCGGTATGCGGGAATCCGGGCCGGCTAGCCCAGATAGTCATTTCATTCGGCGTCGCTCGCTGTCGGTGACCTCGCTTGACGCTGCCCTCCTGCTGAATATGTGCATACGAAGACGTGTAGACGTTCAGTTGCTTCACGTCAATCAGACAGGGGAGTCTCGACAATTTGGCCTGAGGCTTTGTCACCTCGGCGAGAGGTGATATGGCCCCAGTGAAGGACGAACAAAGGTGTGTATCGGGAGAGTATGTGAATATCCAGGAGGGTTACATGATGCAAGGCGGATGGTTGAACGTTTCAGGTGCAGAGTTGCCTAGCCCTGTTAGTTATCCTGGGTTGGCCTGCTTCTAAATACAGCCGACAGCGCTGTGGTTTATGGGTACGCTAATTTGCTGATCGTATGCACATTGCGCGTCTTGCAGGTGTGCCCGCCGGTTTATCAATGGGCTCGTTGCCATGTGTTCGGCGAGTTTGTTGTCAGTCTCATTGCGACAGGAACGAGGCCTGTAGTCAATGGCGTTACTATACGCCAGCCCATCTCAATCAAACGCCGGTGTGCTCATTTCGCTGATCCACGGCGCGCTGTATGCCAGTCGTGTCTAAGTCATTCGCAGCGACTCGCTTCATTGCCGATATGCAGCGGCAGGACCGTTCTCCATTATTCGAGCCTTACCAGCATATGGTTACACCAGTCGCCACCCACACATACTCGTCCTTTGCGCACCTGCTGCGTAAAGACATGCACGTCAACTGAAAGATTCGCCAACTGATGGCATCATGACCTTGACGGTGATGAACGTCTCTGTACTGGTCCCGCGTGTCTTCAGTCCGGCAGGCGGGGCGCCGAAGGTCGCGGTCTGACCGACCAAACGTCCCATCGTGCGCGCATGTTTCGAGATCTGTTGATGGCCCGCTACCGGAGCCGCACACGAATGGTGCTCACTCATCTGTGCTGTGAGTTATGGTGCGTCGGCTGTTCAAATATTCGGCAGAAGTGGACAGTCTGAGGCAGGTGGCTGCCATGACAGGGAGGTTTCCTTAGAGCGTATGCCATCTGGTTGATGTTTATTATTCTCGGAATGCTTCGGTTCTTGATAGTGTCAGGGAAGTAGATGAGTTGCAGTTCCGACAAACACCAGCGTTGCCCGCTGTCTCTGTATCGACAGCGGCGTGAGGATGTTATCACGACGTCCCATTTCCGCACAATCACCCGCCTTACTACTAGCCGTTCCCGGTGAGTGGTTTACAGCCCTGTCGCCGATAAACGCACGCGATCCGACAGCCGCGTCATCTGACCCGTCTCCTGTGCTGACCGAACACGTGTCTGCGCAATGTAACGCGATGTCGCCCATCGCCTTCTATAGCTCGGCGACACATCGTAATCCGTGGCGCGAGCTGCGGATCCGGTCAGCTGCCTGGCTACTGTCCCATGTTGATCGCTTAGTTGGCGCTGGGCTCCTGCTGCTGCCAGATGTTGTTATTCCGGACATTGTGAAGGTCGCTGATTGCTGCTGAGGTCAGTTATGGTCTCCGGGGTCGACCCTGTGATTGATGATGGCTGCATTGCTGTCATCAGCACCTCATGGAGCAGCAGCGGCAGCGACCGTCTGGCCGGTGAATGGAACCTGCGGCGTTGTCGAGATGGGGACAGTATGAGCGGGAGCTGACCTAAGCAAAATGTGGCCTAGTATTGAGGTAATGTTACGGCGTTGCTGGTATTGATTGTAGCGACTCGTAATTCCCATGAATAGGAGGACGTCGTAGGACTAGGCTCGTTAATTTCGCTGAAAGGAATTATATTGAATGTTAGTGGCGCAGACTCAGCCCCAATACCATTTACTTGTTTGACCTTTCGTCACTTTGTGAGCCATTGCTGATATCGGTATGTTGTCTCAATTCGGCGTTTTCGATGGTGACTTGAATCCTGGTCTGGCGTCTCTCGTCGACTTGAGCCCTCTTGACCACGAGTGGCGGCGACCTCCCGTGTGCCGGCCGAAAGTTATCGGTGACGTCCGTACGATCCCTGATCATGTGACGTGCTTGGATAAGGTCGGACTGGCCAGCGGCCGGCTCGCCGCCGGGCTCATTCGTGCTGCCGCCGCCGCCGTCTGCCGACGTCCCTCCCTCCCTCCGTCGCCACCGCTCCGAGTTCGATCTACCCCGCCCCGCCCCCTCAGTCGTCTGACCCCGCCCCCTCAGTCGTCTGACCCCGCCGGCACAGCGTCGGTGGCCGGCCGCACCCTGTCGGTCCCTCCGGACCAACCGTCGCTCCCGTTGTCCTCCCGTCCTCTCCGCTCCGGTGTGGCTCGAGCCCGGCCCGTGCCGGCTCTGAAGGCGCCCGATAGCGACACGGCCTGTCCGGCGCTGTCCGCCATCATTCTCTCCCCGCGGAGACTGTCCAGTACGGGCTGTCCGGTGCGAGCCCCGCCCGCTGTCTGGTGGCTGTCCGGCGGCTGAGCCGTAGGCGGAGCGATCTCCAGTACTTCGACAGATATGGACGGCAAGGACGGCAACGATGAGCCGGTCACCAGACCGTTCAAAAAGGTACCACCGCAGCCGCTGGCTCGCCCGTCGATTGTGACGTTCTTTGCTGGGTTGCTTGCTGGTGTATTGATTTGGCATACATGTTTAGATCAGACGTAATGTGGAGGTTGAACCGTGGTTTGCGGCTTGTGCAAGTTGGGTAACGAAGTGATTCGGAAATTCAATCCTGTGATTTGGAAAAGGCCAGCTATAGCAAGGTCGCTTCAAGGACATGTCAGGGTCACTTCAGGTTCGTTTCAGGGCCACACTCTGCACGCCCGTATGTCCCAGGGTGTTTCCCGAAATCAGCACCCGGCATCGTCATCTTTATGCAAATACCGAGCCGTTGAAAGGAGAATGACTGAATTGGGCCCGGCCGATGACATGTAGTTTTTATCGCCTGTCATAATCTCGCGCCCCGTTTAGGTTCGGCAGTAGCGTCCCTTGTCGTTCTGTCTTCGGCCTGCGTCTCCCAGTCGAACAAAACGTAACCCACAGTTGTCAATTACACATAAACCAATCTGTTTCAATTGCCGGTATCGATGACATGCTTAGCTCAGCGTGAAATCTATTTATGCATGTGTTGAAATTACGGCCACACGGTAGAGTATGCCGGGTTGTAATGCATGCAGAAATGCAGCAGGTATTTGCATTGCAGCTTTTATTGGCAGGCTGAGATTACGTGCTGAGTTCGGGTTCCAGTGCTTAGCGTATGTGCGGGATTGGGGCAATGACCTTGTCAGGTAAAGGGATTGCAATCTTCATACGAGGCACACCCATTTTATTCAGCACATGTAAATTTAGCGGCTCTGCTTTATTCATGCTGTGCGCCTGCGCTGGCCTCGTTCGAACAGGAGTGATAAGCGATTGCACGTTAAATTTCCATGGAATTCCTCCAGGATTACGTAACTAAGTCTTTTTATTGCTGGAAGATTATTTAACGTTTGTATTCATCGGAACTCAAAGAAAGTATCTATATTTTAAACCATACGATTTAAAGAATTTACGTTTAACAGATAAATTTTAGAAAAAAACTTTACTAGCAGTTGGGCATAAGTTCCTATTTCACTTATCCTTACGAAAAGGCCTATCGCAAATAAGCTAAGGATCTATAGGCTGTTAGAATGTTAGACGACAAAAAAGGTCAAGTTCAATCATGTTGTTCATCTTACGTGCGTTCTAGTTCAGTTACGGAGGGCATTACACACCGGCGGCTGTGTAATTCTGTGGTTTTGTGCTCACTGCGGTACAGCGGTCACATACCGTGGTTCTTAGGCAGCGCTGCCTTCCGCCCTGCCCGCCCACAAACGGCCAAACGGCCGTCACGCTTCCCGTCAAAAACAGTAGCAAATCACATGTTTTGGTGCACATCACTCAGTGACTGTGTCTTTGTCGGTGCGTCCCGCCATCGGAAGTCTTGGCTATGGTACTCTCTACTTAAACTTGCCGAACACCGATCTTGTAACTTTGGTACGCGCACTGCGCAGCGTGCTTTCGCTCGCACACTTCACTAGGAATTCGGTTGCGACTGTTTACGACAGCTCGCACTGGTCCCCACTACTGTGGGGTAACCGACCTCGGGCGCACCTGAGCTGAGGTGCGTCACACCACTCGCCGGGTGGCACGTGCTGAGCCGTAAACGATTACCACGTCTGACACCTGATACTCTGGTGTCACACTCAAGCATCAAAACATTATATAGGCGAGCTCTGACGTCATAATTACTGTGACGATGACGTCACTCGTCAGCCGTCGCGGCGACTTCACAGACCACACGGCAATATCACACTGCAGTGTTTGTCTGACGCTCTCAGTCCTGATGCTGTCATCCGTGCGAGCGCTGCAATCATGTCGTGGCGGTGTCACCACTTCCCATCACCATCGGCTGTGTGCGGCCCTCTGTGTGTCTGTCTGTGTGTTCGGCCGGCTCCCAGAGGTCGGGACGGCCATAAATACCAATCACACTCATGATGAGCTCCGGGTGACACATCCAGCAGAAGTGGCACCATCCCCTGGCATTCCACATACTCCTCTCTGACAGACTGATGTAACAAATCGATGGCAGGGAGGATGTGCAAAGCGATATCAGAAAGGAAACTGGTATAGGAAAATACGACCCGATTACAATTTGAGGAACAAAAGTCGAAGAGGACTAAATTCGTGCAATATTTGTCTAGTGTTGACCCTGTATGATCTGTAGCTCTGTATCGGTCGTCCGTGTAGGTATGTCCCTTGTCCCCTGCCGGTGACCTGTGTCGCCGTCTGTGACCTCGTGTGACCCGTGACCCCGTGTGACCTCTGGCTCTCTCTCTCCTTCCAGCCGTACAACCGGTACGCGACCGACAATGACGCGATGGAGGAGATGGACAGCATGTTCAGGGGGCCGGAGGAGCGCACCGACTTCACTTCGCTCGTCAACGAGGAGGGCGAGGTCAAACCGAGCAAACGCTACTCCGAGGACGACTTCCAAGGTGGGTCACGGGCCGGGCGGCCGCTGGACGTGGTCAAAAGGGAACGACAGGGGTCTCAGGGACGGGTGCTGCTGGATGTGGTCAAAGGGAGTGATAGAGGACTGGATCGGCATTGAGCGGGGCCCCGGGGCGGCACGGCTTGCAGGCAAAAGCGATCGTGAACGTTTGGGAGCTCCCGGGGATGGTGGTTTTATTTGTCGAGCCAAGCAAACTTAGCGGGCTATGATGAGTTGTTACGTCTGATTCAGCACTAGTTGAATTCGCTCGAACTATAATTTGTGTCAGATCACAATTGAGTCGTTTTCTTGTTGGGTTAAAGTGAAGCAATTTTCCCGAAAGTTTCTATGTGTCCGGTTCCTAGCCATTATTGCTTGGGAGAGTCCCTAAATGCGATTGGGTCATTGGTGTCGACTGTCGAATTTCTCCATTGGCAGAGTCAAATGACCCCCTGTTGAATCGATCCATTTGGCTGGACAGCCGACAGCGGCCTCAGCCGAGTGGGCGATCTGGGCGGGTCGGCAGGGACAGATCTGTTGGAAGGCGTATTATATTGGCGTTCTCTCCCCCCCCCCCGCCCCCTGCTGTTTCGGTCGTAGGCAGCTGGGCCGATGGGCTGTGTGGTGAAACCCATGTCGTGCTGACTGAGCTCGGCTAGTTCGACGCCACTTCTCTCGTGCCATCAAATGGCGCTGCTTTGGGCGACGCGGATGGCCAGGACAGGGCATGCTCTAGCTAACGGGGACAGATATGCAGAGAGGCACAATAATGCACTTGCATGTCGACAGCCTTGGCCGACTGGCGCTCCGACGATGTTTGCCACGCTCCCGCTCGACACGGCCGACACGACCGACACATCTCGACATTTGCCGACACTTCGCGGCACCTGTCGACAGGCGCCAATGTCGGTTCTAGTCTGATTGAGTTACCGACCAGAACTGGCGGCTGAAAAGAGTGGGGCGCCTCTCAAATCGGGTTTGCCGAATTGCCTTCGGGCTCCCAGGCGCATGCCCTGGCAACAAAGCGCCAATTGTAAGCCATCGCCGAGGCAATAGCGCCATGACGAAATGCTGATGTAGCCAGGCCATCTGACTGACAGACCGTAGCTGAAGCCGTGCAATGACGCCTGACTCAGACGTCATTGTACAGCTTCAGATTTGTATCCAGCAGCCAGCTGCGGCAGACAGACGGGTTGGTGGACGAGCTGGCCAACAGCTCTGGTGGGCTCTGCCGGCAGGGAATAGAATTGACCCGACCCTCACGTCACCGGTGCGCCAGAACTGCCGCCGTTGACGGCTGCGCGCGGCAGTCATTGTCATGCAGGGTCGGCAGACGTGTAGCGCGTGCGGCGCGGAGGTGCTGGGTAACCAGTACCCGGGGTCCTCAGTTCGGACATTAGACTGGCTTGTAGGTATTGCAACTATGGACCTTGTAGTACGACCTCCGGCTCCAGTCTGAAGTCGCCGGCCGTCGCCAGACGTCCGGGCATGGCTGGGAACTACGAATTACGGTCGGGACATGGGTCCGGCTACCGACAGTTTGTACTCTGAATAATTCAGCGGGGTAATCTGCAGCTCTGAGTTTGTGAGGCGTCGACGTCGGCTGAATACAAAAGTTGAGCGGCTCGGGTTAAATGGTTATCACCGAGAGTCGCAGCAGGAGACTGAGCTGCTCTGGGTCCGACGGCTGCAGCCGAGGCGTTCGGGTGGTTCACTAGCCAGCTAGCCGCCCGGCGAGATAGCCACTGTAACCGCTGGTGGTAGCTATGCTGGGAGTGGGGACCTCGGTAGACAGCCTTTTGGATCACTTTGTCTCCACCAGGGGTGTAGTTTCGTATTCAGTTGGGTGGGTTTGCCCCCCCCCCCGCAACTTGGGCTTGAGCCCTACCCCCCTAACTTTGGCAAGGAAGTGGATCAAATCCGGGGAGAAATTTGTATCCTTTAGGATTTTGATGGTACCTTGAGCGATTTTCCCCAACCTCAGCCCCCTCAACTTGTCTGGAGAAGCTACAC
>JARFNZ010145981.1:0-10183 GCA_031763405.1 Balanus nubilus
GCGAGGGGTCGGAAATCTTGGCGGTCTAAGGGTGTCAGTGAGGCGATTGGTGAGGGAACGGCGAGGAGGAAAAGCCATGCTAATCACGGGGTTTTGGTAGGCGCTGTTTAGGGATGGCTGATTTTGTGGCCAACTATCTTCTGTTCTCGAAGTACAGATGCGACATGCACGTGCCACAAGCTCAAAATTCACATTCAATTTAGCCTATCTTGGGAACATCCTTTTGAACAAATCACATTAAATGTCGACTTCGACATTTGGTGGGAAACGTCTCTAAAACATGCTCGCATTTGGTGGACCACGATTAAAATGACTTAATGACAAAATGTCCAACTATACTTGACCAGATGGTACCAATTTTACCCATAGAAGTCCATCGTAAATACCTAAAACGAACAAATGAAAAAATACAGGTCTAATGAAAGACCCTGTAGTTGGATTTGGAAGTTTTCTCGCTAAGCAACATTTGCCCAGCGATAGGTCATTCATTCTAAACTTCCCAGTCGCTTCAATAGTGCTGAATGAAGATGATCTAAAATAGGTACTCAGACGGAGGGAGCAGACCGGACTGCAATTGTTACGCGAATAAACGAATGATTTGAAGAAGTAAGTTTCGTCTACTAATCAGAAACTTAAAGTGATGACTATGTTCACCAGCAACGACATATTTTCTTAGAACTACCCTCTCGTTTCCAGAGGAAATGCTTATTTACACGTAATGAACCATGGCATATGTAAACCATAAGTCACCTGCTGTATGAGACCCTCTGTGGAACAAAGGCGCCCTGAATCCATGTACATACCAGTTCTTTTCGCCATTTTGTTTACTCCAAATGGAGTGCAGTTACCAGCACGACAATGACCCATTCAGCTTCCCTCTATGTTCATTGCCCATCCATCCCCACGACACATCAAAGCTGCAGATTTAAAGGGCACGTATTGATTTCCAATGACCTGTCGGGTCTAGTGTCAGTATTGATCGTGAGATCGATGGAAATCATTTGCGTACAATGCCCAAGGCGATTGATTTTATTTTCAGCTTCACAACCAATGTTAAGGGCTCCGATGCCGCCGGTTTGGACTACTTCACCTTGGTCTCACGTCAGTGCCACTCGGCTTTTCTCGCCACTCGTGACTGAGGGCTGGGGAGGTGCGCCGCAGGTTACCTCAGGGAGCAGTGCTTCGTGCCTCAATATTGCCCATTGGGGATTCCTGCGGCATTTCCGCTATGACGAATAACCTTGTTGACGGTGTGGGCGCGGACCTCGCCACCATCCCTGTAAGAAGTACGAGATGCTGAAACGGGAGGCTGGCGGCGTTCACGAGTTGGCAGGCCGGCAATCAGGTCGTATTTCAATGGTGTACGTAGCCCACCGAATACGACTGGATATTTCCAGTTACCTCCAGCGACCCAGCAACGTGCGTCAATGGAAACCGGCGGATGTTTGCCAGTCCAGTCGGTGAGGTTTTTCAGTCCAGTCGGAGGGTTATCCAGTCGGCAAACCCTCCCAATAATGACCCCTCCCCTCCCACCCCACCCCGCCCCACCCTCACCACACACACACACGCGCGCGCCGGCAGACCCTTGCACCACCGCCATTCAGCCTTAGGGGGGCCCCGAGGCGTTGGCTAGGTCCTCGGAGGCCCTAAAGGAATGATTGATCCGTGCCGAACTCGATCGTACTGGGAGCAAATTGCGAAGCCTTAGACGGTGCATTTATTCGATTATCGGAGGTGTTCGACGAACCGAGGAAGATGTGGAAATTAGAGGTGAAGATGGTGTCGATGTGGCTTGTCGGCGGGCCGCGAAGATTTTATTGGCAGCAGAGAAGGATAATAAAAGGCGGACAGAGAGAAGCAGAAGCAGACAGGATAAATATCTGCAATAAAAGTGACAAAAGAGACAAGGAAAAACGAGGGAGGGTTATAAAGAAAGGACAGCGAGGGAGAAAGATGATGTAAAAGTGATGTAAGAAGGAAGGGAAGAGGGAGAAATGAGGGGTAGGGACAGAAGGAGAAGGAGGGAAGAACAATAGGAAGGAGGAAAGAGAGTCCTTTTAGATGTTGTATCATTGCAATTACTTTTTGTCATGGCTTATGTGAACATAATTGTTTTCTGGTACTACATTTTGGGTGAAAAGAAAATGAACGGCAACTTTCTGAATTTGGTAGGCCCAACTGCTTCAGTTTTCAGGTTGCACAAGTGTTCATTGAGACACCTCAGAAGTCAGAAGTCAATATTTTAAGGCAGGTTTCTGTTGAGTTCGTCTTTCTGCCAGCGCTGTCCTGAGAGCAGCTGAAGTCTGTCAGAGAGACGGTGGAAACGTTGAGCGGATGAGAGTCGAGCGAAGATAAACATCTCATGTTTTATTTACGTGACACTTTTATCAGTTCGTAAAAAGTGGGACTCTGAACTTGAAGTGATCCCACGCTGACGCCTTATCAAGCTATTCAGTAAACTTGTATATAATTTGTTCGCTGTGGCGACTATGTTCCGGCGTATCGGAGTCCACTTGTGTCCACTTGTTCCGATTCGCCCAGGTTTCTCGCCTGACCTTCCACCTATTTCGCACTAGAACTCGGCGAATCGAAATATCACGCATAGTTATATGTTCTTTTTAATATGTGAAGATTTGGCATCCATGGACCCTTAATAGTTTTTTTTTTTAATGCGCCGTGTCCGTCACCCATAAATAATTGATTAGAAATGCTCCCATCCGCAATCTCAACGGCGCACAGACAGTTAAGGTTAACACCATACAAATCCTGTTCAGGCATATCACGCGAATTACCAAGTGGTAACTATGGTAGCCCTGGTAAGTGATGCATTGTTCCGTCATATATTTGGACATAAAACTAGATTTTACACTCTTCCCAGGCGGGAAGACGATGAACAATTAGCTGTACAACAAGTTATTCAAGTTTACAGTCTCCCTGAATTACATCAGGATTTCCGGGAGGGGGCAGCAACCATACCTATAATCAAATGCGAGATCACTTCTAAAGTTTTCACGAGTAGAACGTCGAGGAGTATCCGTTGCGATGGACGTAAAATGTACAACGTCGTAATGTAAAAAGTACAACGTCGTAATGTAAAATGTATGTACAACGTCGTAATGTAAAATGTACAACGTTGTAATGCAAAATGTACAACGTCGTAATATTACATGCCTTTTTCAGTTTATCAACTGGATATTCTGCATAATAGCGCGTATGAACATAGTCGAACCTAGTAATAACATTTTTTTCAACTTCCATCGAACATTGAAAAGGAGTAAATCAATTGATACGTTTTGTAGGTACTCAAGCACTCTCTGTTATTAAGGAATTAATAGATATCATTGAGTTATCCGACGACTCGATGAACTCTATTAAATCATTGGCTTTGAAGATGGTTTGTCAAAGAAGGCTTATTTGACAAAATTATGAATGAAACCACTTCAATCACAACAGACTTCAAAGAAACGTCACAGATGAGCTAAGTACATAAGGAAGACACATGCAGCTTTCCCAGACAAAGTTATATGATTGATGTAACCTAATGTATGTAGCTTTAATGTAAGGTAACTTGATTGTAATGTAACTTTATTGCATTGTAACTTTATTGCAATGTAACTTTATCTACTACACTATTTGACGAATGAAATCATTCGTCAAGTCCCTACGCCATGTCTGTCTGTCAAAAACCAGAAACACATGTCTGTCTGTCTGTCCACATTCTTCTTTGCCCATATCTAACGTTTAAACGGTTGACAGCTGGATGGTGCAAAAAACTATACGGCATGCGGCCATACCAGACACCATCACACCGCTTGCAAAATCGGCACTGCGACGACTGTGGCGCACGTGGCACGTGCAAAAGAGCCGCCTGCCCCTCCCCCCCCCCCTGCCTAACTTCCGAACCAATAGGCGCAGGAGACGTGCAAGGAGTCAATCAAACGTTTTCGATGAGACGATTCTAAGTCACTCTTGAAATTTTAATAAATAGGTCAAATGGTGGGTCAAGGTCAGGTCAAACGTTAAAATCACATGTTTTCGAATTATATGCTACAGCGACCAGACTGTCAACAGCAGCAGGTCCAAACTCAGCCAAAACACTAAAAAATGCAAGGGAAGGTATTTCTAGTTCCATACTAAGTACAGCTCAAGTTCAAGGTCAGGTCACAAAAGGTCACTATGTGCAAAACTTATATGAACTCCGTGTGATACATGTTTTATAGGTTATTCCAGACGTAGATCTCGATGAATATGTTCATTTTGTCATTTGGTCGCATTTTAAGTGAAGTTCAGGTCAAGGTCAGGTCAAAAAGGTGAAAATTTGAAATGCACAATTATCATAAAACACCCACGTTCATGAAACAGTTTCGTCTCAGGAATCCATTGGTGTCATTTTTGCGTACATGGTCTAGAAGTGCTAAAAAACGCAATTAAAAAGTGACGAATACCGCTTTGATCGATCACATCGATCGATGTGATCGATGTCATTGATCACAGGTGACAGGGCAATGGAGAACCCTGTTTCTAACGCCCAGCTACAAGAACCCAGCGCCGTTCCTGACAGGAGTGTCAACTTCATGCAGCGAAGCAAGCAGCCCCACTTGTTGCAATGCTATTTTAATATATTATTATATTCAACCAGCGCTTCAACTTCCCGGCAAAGACGAAGACACACTTATCTTATTCGCAGCAACAGACGGAAAGCACCCAATCCCAGAAAAACTCGAGATGAACTGCTTTCGGGCTTTATCGAATCCAGCTTCATTCCAACACTTCGAATTCGTCATCACGTTCAGCGTTCACAAGTCAGAACAGATTGGGTTTTCTATGTCTCTGTACGGTGACAGATATTACGCTAGCAAAAACTTAACTCCATGCAAGTTTGACGAGGGTCGTACAACTCCAATCATGGTTGTTTGTGAAGTTCGCCCACAAACATGGGATGCCGTTGATCCGCCGATTACCTCATAATGTTTGAAGACAAACAGAAAATATTTCATCCCTGGTTTCGCGTCTTCTAATTGTAACGTTAGGAAGGGCGCTGAATAGGTTGTTGACCTTCTCATATTATGTTTCTAGATCGGCATGAAGCCCATCTTTATTTTCATCTCCAACAAAACCGTAGGATAGACGAACAGAGTGAGTAACAGAAGGTGAAACCTGGCGAGGTAGGCAATTTTCTGTAGTTCTTTGTGGATATATTTGTCTGTCTGCCGGGTCCCGGTTTTTGGGCCATAACTCAACAACGAAAGGGCGCAGCGACACGCGCTCTGCACCGGCGGCTGCACCGCAACGGCCGACAAGGTCTCATATGCACATGCACGTGCGTATGAACCCTTGCAGTGCCGTTTGTCTAACAAATAATTACAAATTGACAAATTGTAATTATTGACAAATTGACGGGCAGCAGCGAACACCTTCGAGTACTGTCGGGCTGCCACAACGGAAATCATATTTTTCTGCCGCTATCCGGCTTGATTCACGGAAATTAATATACCGATTTGAATGCAATGGCGGGTGGAATAATGTCCTTCTCCTTCAATGATCCCCATCTAAGGCAAATTATATATTTTGTGATCTAGCAAAGTGCAAGGTTAGATTCGGGTGGCTATCAACATTACAAAATTGCCACTATCTCCAGATAAATGGCATACCGATGGCCATACGCTTCGCACTGGAAGGAACTGCAAGGCAAACGAGAAATAGTGACGCCTTCGCGGTAAAGCACGTATAGAGGGAACTTCAACATTTATGAAAATTTAAAGAAAACTCAATTCAATAACTGGGTATTTAAAGAATCATTGGATTGGGGATAGCAGAGCCGAAGCAGGACTAAACCCCTCCCCCAAAAGAGAATTGGTTATAACAACATAAAAACATGTTGGTACATTGTCCAGTGAAATTCAGTGATCTTAGAATTTTTTTTTAATTTGATACTTATTCTATAAAATGAATGAAGTGTCAGCTTCAATGAATGTTTTACTCCACGACTTAGCTTTACGTGGATGCCCGTCTGTTGGCGATGAAATAAATGAGGACATAAATAAACAGATTTTCTTATTATTGTATTTAAATATATTTTTTTCCGGATGAATATTTGCACTAAGCTTGTCCAACTCATAGTATATTAAAATACGAAGAAAACCTTGACGAATCCAACAGCTAACATTCTCACTGCATGATGGCTCTAACCCGCGGTTCGCACTGGCTCCACCATCCACCACCAGCCATCCGTTTCACACAAAACGGTCCGTTTGGGCGTTGTTCGTGACGAGTTCAGTGTGAACTGGGGAGCGACGCCCATGGGCGCCGCCTGACGGGTGGTGGCCGTGCACAACAGCTGACTGCGACAGGAACGGTCCGTTTTTTAAAAGTTGAACATTGTTCAACTTTTGGTGGGGTGACGGGACGTTTGGAGTGGTGTTGAAGATAAATCAATTTGTTTTATGTTAAGTATACTTTTAAGTGACTGGAAATTGCTGAAATTAGCTGGCAATTATCTCTCTATCCATTTCGGTATACAATATACAGCATTGCATTGACGCTTAAACCGCTCGATAGACGTCACTGCCGCGTCATTTGCAGAACAGGCACTGCGCAACACATGAATCATTCGCGCCATGAAGGTAAAAATGTTTGGCTGCTATATCCCTGTTTCAAGGGCTACCATATTTAATATTGACCGACGCCAGCTGAACGGGCCATTTTGATAGAAACGGATGGCGGATGGCGGATGGCGGATCCAGTGCGTACCGCGGGTAACCCGCGTTTCATGCTGGATCCGCCATCCGTCATTCGCCGTCCGTTTCCAGCAGAACGGTCCGCTCGGTGGGCGGCGGCCTAAGTTGAATCTGACAGCCTTAAAAAGGGACATGACAGCCAAATAATATTACTTTTATTAGTTTTGGCCCCAGCATTAATCTAATAACGGCCCCCGGCAGACACGTCGGTAAAATTATGCGGCGCGCCCGCCGCAGCCGCGGACCACGCGTCCGGGACCTGGCCCGCGGCCGCAACGGCCACTGAGGGATGATGATAATCAGATGTAAAAGGATGGCGAGGGATGCTGACAAAATCGGGGAAATTATCATTTGTCGTGAATCCATCGCATGGTTTTCAACGGACTGTGTGTTCTTAAGAAAACTGCTTTTTGTTTTCGCTCTTGAAAATAGAAGAATATTTGTATACCTTAAAATCATATTGCCTGAGCTGAAACGAATGACTCATTTGGCGCGCAGTGATTAAGTTTGTTGTGTACCTTTGTTTGCTTGCTTTTTTTTCTCAGATGTATTTCATGTAAATGACCAAAAATAAATTATTTAACGATGTTAATATCGATGTAAAATATCATCATGTTTGCAAGCGCCTTTCCTCAGACAGACTTCCATGGCAATCAAACGTTGTTGTTGTTGTTTTTTTAATTATAAATACATTGGTTGATGTACCAATTTAATGCATTCTTACACCACACAAAATATAGGGAGGCGCCACGATCCAATCCGTCACGGCCATTTCCCGCCAAACAATGTTTAACTCTGAAAACGGACTTGAGCGGGCTGTCATCCATCGAAATCAGCGCTGTTGCGCACCGCCAAGCGCACCCTTGCGGAGCCTCCCAGTTCACACCGAACCCGTCCCAAAACGGGCCTGAACGGAACGTTTTGCTGGAAACTGACCCCCCTCCAGAAGCGCGTGTTAAATCTGTCTAGCTGGAGTACGGCCAAACGACGGATGGCAGACGCAGACGCCTCCTGGCGTCCGTCAATCCAGTGTGAACACCGCATTACTGAGCCTCGGACCAGTGTGAACTCCGCATTGGCATTACTGAGCCTCGGACCACTCACCAGTCTTCCTCCCTCTCCCGTCTCCGTCGACGAGCAGCACCACGGTTCACGACACCAGCCTCAGCCCTCTGTCGCGTCCTGCTGCCGACCCGCCTCGGGACGTCCACCTACTACCCGACCGTCCGACCAGCCGACTCCCCGACCAGCCGACCAGCCGACTCCCCGACCAGCCGACTGTCGGCTGCCCCGAGCAGGAGCCGCAGCAGCACGACCGCGCGCACCCGAGACCGCCACCCAGCACCGACCGCCCGACACTGGCGGCCACAGCCCGACCGACAGCCTCCGACAGCCGGGCTCGAAATCGAGACCGGCAGACCAGAGCGGCAGCGGAGACGGCAAGACGCAACCCTACACCAGCAGGCTAGACCGGCAGTCTGGACGGTCAGCTTCGACCACCGGGCTAAATCGGCAGGGTAGACCGTCAGGCTAGACGACTGTCAGACTGTCAGTCCAGACCGCTGACTGAGTGACCACGTCAGACCACGGCAGACCAAGGCAGACCACGGCTGACCACGACAGACCACGTCAGACCACAGCAGACCACGACAGACCAGCAGACGGCCGGCCAGGCGGCCCAGTCCGAGGCGCGGTACGTGTCGGGCCGAGACGTTTGAGCGCCGCGACCACGACCGCAGACAGAGGCGTAGCCAGGCGGCAGGCAGGGGGGGGGGGGCAGGGCGGTGGGGGAACACATGGGCGGACAGCGGGGCAGACAGAAGGGCAGATTGACGGAGACGGTGGGACGGCTGACCTGCAAAATACCTCCACCCGGAAAACGACGGGACGGTGTGATCTCTCTGTGGAAAGATTCTCCAATTCATGAAATTATTTCTAAGAAAATATCGCAGACAACTATCGCAAAGTTCCACTATTTTATGAGTGCTTGACTTATTTATCATTGGCTTATTGATGCCGCCGCCGTTTCTTACATGACCGATTTTCCTGGAGCTGCCCCTGCGCGGCTGCCAGCCCCCCACTTGATTGTATGCTCAAGTGTCGGAAGTATTGATTGCTGAATAATGAATGTTCGGAAGCAACGAGCGAATTCACGCGACTAAGCAATCGGGAGGCGAGCGCTTGGCGCGTCATTGGCACGTGATACAACGTGGCACGATATAACGCCTCACCAGAAAAAGACGAGCAATCATCGGAACAATGGACGTCTCGTTTATTAGTCAATGGAAGCTTGTTGCTCCTCACAATGGATGGTGGAGGAAAGTCGCCGCGATATTGCATAATAAACGGAGGTCTAATCTTACCACTTTACTGTATGCCCTTTTTGTATTCGTACAAAAAGTAGTAAAAGCAATTGTGTGCGGCAAGCTTACATCAAGAGCCTTTATGCACAGACAGTGCTGGGCACGCGATCCACAAATAGGTGGTCCACTATCGCTATTCCGCGATCGAAAATTTGGCGTTCCGCGATCGCGGAATATTTATTTCAGTTGGAATTAAAATTCCGCGATCGGGAATCGCTAGCGAAGTTTTTCATCGAAGAAATAAAGCATTAAGCCATTATACCCCATTTAGCAATTTGGTAGTATTTTGTTTAGTAAATTTTGGATCGTGGACTAAAAATCGCGGAATAAAAGGCAATCGCGGAATTTGTTTCCGCGATCGCGGAATTAATTCAAATTGAATACAAATTTCGCGATCGATTTTTTGGGTAACCCGCGATCTCGGAATCGCGGAATCGCGGACTATAATTCCGCGACGCCCAGCACTGTGTACAGAGTAAAAGAAAATGTTCGCTATGAGCAGGATAGTTTTTTTTGGTTATTCATGAGCAAAAAAAGTTCGCTTAGTAGCATATTCCATTTTTCTAAACGCATGTGGTTGGCGGGGCACATCAAACAAACAAAAAACTGGAAAACCCTAAATTTTGGCTCCGCGCTGTCATTTCTTGGAATGGCCATCAATGACCGAAAGGTGGTTTCAACCGGAGACTCCAAACGTCCCGAGCTACGTATCCTGGTCGATCATGGGTCCGAGGCTCGCTCGCGGCACCCTGACCGGCCGTACACGCCCCGGGGGCAGGCGCGTGCCGGCGTTACGTGATCCACTCATGGTCCGTCATGGGACAGCACGCAGCGGGGAGGGTTTCCGGTCACGAACAGCAGGGAGCGCCGCACCGCACCGCAGCTCCGCTCCGCACCGCACCGCAGCTCCGCTCCGCACCACCCCGCACCGCACCGCACCGTACCTCCGCACAGCACCGCACCGCACCGCTCCGCACCGCACCGCACCGCACCTCCGCACCGCACCGCACCGCACCGCACCACACCGCACCGTACCGCAGCTCCGGTTGGCGTCAGTTCGCCTGTTCTCGAGCACACTGCGCA
>JARFNZ010145992.1:0-10182 GCA_031763405.1 Balanus nubilus
CCGCCGCCGCCGCCGCCCCCGCCCCCGCCCCCGCCGCCGCCCGCGGAGATGTAACGAGATGAGCAGCGGCGCGGCGGGGACGTGTGACGACTGCGCCACTTCCGCTGCTGCCGCGCCGCGATCGGCAGCAATTAGCGCCGGCCGGCTCATCATAACGGCGTTACGCCGCCAACCGACCGGCTAATTGCCGGACAGTTTATCAGCAAAAACGACGACAGCGTCTGGCGGCAGGGCGGGAATTGGCCGACGTTGCCTGCAAGCCGCGTCTGCGACGGAATTAGAGAAATCGCAGTTGTTATTGAATAGCACTCCCAGGTTTTTACATGTCGTGTTTCTTTTCTATTGGTGCTGATTTTATTGCTGCACCAACTGCAAAGCGCAAGGAATAATTTGGGATTGATTCGCTTAAAACGATATCGTTTAAAGAAATGCCCAGTCTGATCTTGCCGATCGTATCGCTGATGCTCTCGGCAACGATATGATAGCAGAACTATAACACCAGACACCAGATTCTCCCCCGCTGCCACCGTTCTCGCCGCACCACCACTACCACCCAGACCCGACCAATCCTTCTCCGACCGGCACAAAAATATCGGTTCGTCGTCGCCCCGCCGAGCCGGTGCCGATAATTTGATTATCGGCGCCCGGGCGCATCGCGCGCTCTCGCAGCATCGGGTGGCGGCATTTCGACGCCGTCGGCCGACGGGCCATGCGTGCCTCGCCGCACCGCGCCAATAGGAACAACGAGCGTCCGACAGCTGTGATTGGAGCTGCTTGCTGCCGCCGTCTGCCGCCGACTCCTGATTGACACATGCGAGTGAATGTGACATCTGTGCTGATTGGATATGAAGGGCTGGATATGGAGAAATGATCGCATTACTGTGTCGCTGTTTTTAATTGACGCGCGACTGCGTCGGGCGGCGGCGGCGGCAGGGCGGTGGCGGTGGCGGCGGCGGTGGCAGGGCGGCAGGGCGGTGGCTGTTTGGAGGTGGCGACGACGGGGGCGCGTGTGGCGGGTGATGACGATAGAGGAAAACAGCGACTAGCCCCGCGGCGGGGCAGCTGAGAAGGAGACAGAGGCAGCTCATCGGAAATGACACACCAGCACTGCGAATCGTCTTCAATAGTCGTTCATTAGGCGCACGCGAGCCGATCGTGACGCGATGCGCCGCATTCGCCGGGCCGCACCACGTCCGTCGCGCCGCGCGGCAGTCGGCACGCCACTCCGAGAAGCTCGCCGCGTCGTTTTTCTGGCCGCTCGGCAGTAACGACTTCATTGTTCGTCCGCGGCAGTCCGGCGGCCCCGGCGACGCCGCTGGCTGCCGACGCTGCCGAGTTGACGGCCTACAAAAACGCCGTGACATCGTCGACGGAGCAGCTCGGGTCGGGTGTCGGTGTCGGTATTAACTGAGCTCCTGGTCGCTGTCGACACCACAAGTCAGTGGGATCTCAGGTCTCTGGGTCACGCTGGGTCACGCTGGGTCACGTTGGGTCACGTCTCGTCAGGTCACGTGACGTCACATCGGTCCGCGTGACGGCCGTGACGGCTGTGACGTCGCTGCGCGTCAGCTTGCGACGTCCGCCGCCGCTTCACGTGGCGTTGCATGTGACGCCGTAATTGAAATGCGGCTAATGCGCCGGGCGCGGGTTGACGCGGCAGATGGCGAGCTACCTCGACAATGGGCAATTAGAACCCATTTTGCGTAGGCAATCATGGCGAGAAATTCGAGTCACTTCGTAACTCAGTCAAGAGAGTACTTAGCGGCTTCCTAAATCAGTATGCTTCGTCATTTCGGACGGTGGTCAGCTGTCCTAATGTGAATAGGGAGTGGACACATAATTGCATGTGAATAGGGAGTGGACACATAATTGCGCCCTTCTGGTGACCGCTTGTGACGATAGCTGTTGAAACTGCGGCGAAGATGGCCCACTTTGCAGTTGTGTTAACTACGCTCTTGCACTTGCCCCCAAGGAGTAGTATCGTTGAGCAGATGTTCGCTGAACTTGGGTCCTTTGTTTTAACCGGCGCACTTTACCGGCCCAGTGTCACACGATGGCCGTGTGGGAAGTTGACGAGCTTTGCGCTTCAGCGAGTGCATCATCGATAAATTGTCCGGTCAGAGTGGCCGTTATTATAAATTCATCACGGCTTGTTGAACTTTGCCTCCGTTCTGCAGCCGCTAGCGTGCGCGGCGGCATTAGCAAAGTGTTTCTAGTTTGAGCACGGGGTGTGAGGAGCAGGCCGTATGGTCCGCTCCGGGGCGTCAGACTTGGTCAAGTTAACGCGGCTGTCGTGAGCGCCTGATCGAGCCGTGGCTCATTAGACCCGGTCATGGATAGCAAATAGTATCACACGGTACACCCATGGGATAATTTTCAATGATGCTCACGTTTGTGTTTAGGCTTCTACGTGCTTACACGTTGAAACACTGGCGGATCTAGACCGGTAATTTCGGGCGGTTTGGGGGTAAAACCCCAAAAAGTTTCTCAGAATTCTGAAAACTCACCTGATCTTGCTTCTGTATACATTGGTAGTCGATAAAGAACAAACTTCCCTCAATAAAAGTTGTTAAGTTTATTTTCTGAATCGGAGAATGTGTCAACTTTGCGTCTGTCTCTGGCGTTTTTGGGGACATGACATTTATCCCCCCCCCCCCCCTGGATCCATCAGTGTGCTGAAAAGCACTGCGTCAGACTAAAAACAACGGTATTTGCATTTTCTATGATACTTATATTCCTGTCCATAGGTGGCACCAGCAGTAAACGCCGTAAGTTATGCTGTACCGCAATGTCTTAAACCAAGAACTGCAGTCCGCGCAAAAGAGGAGAGGATGTTGAGCATTTCTGGTCATCAAAAAGTGGTTAACACACCACTGCTGTTGAGAACCACTATTCCTCACAGGCCGAGCCGCTCGCTCTGTGCTCACCTGGAAAGATTTGTGAGAACCGTCCTCCTACCGTGACCAAATCCAGCCACGGCTGCCGCCGCGCCGCCGGCCTCCGACAACACGCAGTCGCGCGTCCAGCCGAGAATAGCCCTGTGTCACCGATGATTAGGGCGGCGTCGGCCGACCCGCCGGTGACCCGGCGTCCTCCTCCTGCGTCGCGCACCGCTCCACTTAATTAGCGGTGTGTCATTTGGGGCGGCAATCTTCGGTCGGCCGCCGACCGCAGCTCAGCGCCGGCGGTGTGCTGTGGCGCGGCGCGCGGCGTGAGGCGAAAGTGACGCACATTCCAGGGGTGACCGCCGCGCAGAGGAGGTGGTCAGTATGCGTCGAGGACGGAGCATTTCACCCGGCGGCCCGCCTGAAGCGTGTCAAGCCAGTAATATGCATGTCGCTGGAACTGGTCGCCACAGGTCCCTTGATTACTTGATGGCTATTGTTTCGCTGGAATGTTTGCCGGGCGTGATTACGGGAATAATTTCGTGTCAAAATAGAATGAATCTTACCTGGGGTTGTTACAGGTATGATGTACAAGTTGCAGGCAATGATTCTTGCTGAACTTGTTTGACGAGATCCAATTACCGCGGTTGTCTATATACCGTCAGCATATTTTGCAACGCGATATGATACGGATTATTACACCACAAAACACGGCTGACTTCGTTCCGCTGGACTAAAAACACACTTGAGTGACGGAAAGCATGTGAGTGTGACCGCATACCAGGGCTTTTTACATGAATCGCTCGGTAGATGGTGGCGGCGTGATACTGTCATCTTCTGAAGAGAGCGTTCCGTTTTCGAGTAGGCGGCATTCCTGAGCCCGTGTGAGGCGCGGCGGTGGGCGGTGTGTGCCGAGGGCGGTGTGTATGTGTGTGTGCTGGGAGCGCCTATTGAGCAGCGCGGACCGTCATCAGCGCCGGGTCACCGGCGTTCCCACGACACCAGAGACGAGCGAGCCGCTCTCGGCCGTCAGATGGCCAGTCACGCCGCCGCGAACGCCGCCGGTGCGCCGCTAACGTCACCGCCGCGCCACGCCACGCCGCGGAGATGGCTGGACAAAGCGCCGTGTTGTGTGCCGAGCTCCTGCCGCCCCTCGGCCGTGGAGCCGCCGGAAAGCCGCGACACGACATCCCAATCTCAGCGGCATGTCCCGCGCGGTCGGGCCCCGTCCGCCGCTGCTGCCGCCGCCGCACCCCTGTTCGTCCCCCGTCCATCCCCGTCCAGCCCCGGCCGGCCCCGCGCCGCCCCGCAGATAGAAACAATGATAGAAACGCCGATAAATGGGAGAAGAAAGAAGTAATAATGAGCGCGAGGGAGGTGGACAGTTGATGGGAATAGCAATGAGCAGGGTGTCAATAGTCGGTGCGGTGTGGGGCGCCGGGGTGGGGCCGGACGGGCAGCGGCTCCCAGGCCGCGGCTCCGCCGTCCGCCGTCCGTCGTCCGCCGGTGATTAACGCAGGATGGGGCGAGCTGCAGACGCGCCGGCCGGCCCGATTTATTGGGCTTATTGGTGTGTTCTTTGTCGGCGTTTTTGCCGGCTGATCCAATCTCGGATTGGCGCTTGATGGCGGGCCGTTGTCGGATTGATGGCGCGTATGATGGAGACGTGTGGCGCTCGGCGCTGCGTCGGTCGCGGTGTCGGGCCGCTGCGGTACCGGCTAACGATGCGCTTGTTGACTGAGCGGCGGTCTGGGCCCGATCCCGCGATAGGTGACTGTCATATCGGGCCCGGCGTGATGCTGATGGCAGGCGACGGTGATGGATTTCAGAGAGCTAACGCCGGCGACCCGGCGCTTTGTCAAAGTCCACCAGAGCTAGCTTGGCTTGGAACGTTGTCAGAGGAGTGAGCTGTGGTAAGGATAGCGGAGCATTTACAACTGGGAGCTTCAACAAAGATCATATACCTATACCGGAATCCTGTACTGAAAATGTCATTAAACGAAATTCACCCTGCAAAAACGTATCAATAAAAAACTTCCAATATCAAGTTTTCTTTCGAAGATATAAATAACAGCTGTATATTTACTGAGTCTCGGATGTGCCACTTCTGTAACATGAAGTGGAAATGTTGCCGTAGCGGAAACATCGTGCTTTAATTACCAGTTCAGCATCGCCCGCCGTCGGGTCACAACATCGCACCTCGCCAGGTCAGACCATCACACAGTGCCGGGTCACACTGTGTGAGACCTGCGAGCCTCCATACTGTAAACCACCTCACCACTCCTGGCACAGGCGCGCTGCAGTCGGCGCGGCGCCATTACCAGGCTGGCAGTGGCCGGTCGCGGCTCCCGCTTCCGCCGCCTGGACGTGTGATGCCGGCCACCGCCGCCCCGCGGCACCCTGGCCGCTCCCCTTCCCCCTCCCTCCCCCGCCCCCGACCACCGGCGGACTGACATGGCGGTGACCTTTCCCAGTGGCCGCCGGCCACCGTGCTCATTACCGAAATTAATCGGCCACCGGCGGGCGGCTGCGGTCGTCGCCGGACGCAGGCGGCTCGGCACAGGCAGGGAAGTGAAAGGAGCGGCACATGAAAGGCGTGATACGGACGGGACATGTGATGGGGTGAGCTGTCAGAGTCCGTCACGTTCCAGGCGTCACGTGATGAAGAGACTTTTTGTGGTTTGCTGTGCGGTTTTTAATGATCTTCTGAATTATTTCTGATATAGCCTTGTTGATTTTTAGCATAAATTTCGGTATCGTTGTAAGTTGTGTTTGGAATGATGTTAGCTCACTCATCCATGGAATCCCGCGTAGTCATAACATCGCCTCCCTCTCGACGTTTTGCTTTTGTTCCCCTCGCGACTTCCTCTCGTCAGGCCAACCGACAAGTGGAACTTTGTTGCCCCCGTTCGGCGTTCATTAAAAATCCATTTCCGAACATCGGAACTGTCAAACTTTTTATGGCGAAGGAGCGAAAGGATGCAGTGTCTTTCCGCCCCGGTATGACATTAGCCGCCAACGGGGTGTTTTGCAGCGTTGAAGAACCGAGACGTTAGGCCGGAAATAATTCACTGCACGTTAAGGACTGCTGAATCAGCCCATGATATGTTTCTACTGCCGGCACATTGCGCGATAATTGCCCCGGATAATTTGCATATCATAAAAGGTCCAAGTTCAGCGCGAGTTACACACGCGGTGAGCTTCTCATGTCGATTAATTCTGTCATTATTCACAGCATAACCACCGACGGAATCCGCCAGCCCTAACCTCGATGTTTCAGCGAGCCAGGCGTTAACCACAGTTGTTTCACAACTCGGAATTTCGAATTGTTAACAAATCGCAGTTCCCGGCGTCCAAATATTACCATTGAGTGTCACATTCGGCCTGTTTGCCGGGCGGCTTTTCACCGGGCCGCACGGTAACGGTGAAAAATGGCCCCTGGATGCAGCGGTAATGGTGACGCACCATGATAAACGGCCGCCCTCCCGTCTATCGCATGTAAATTGTGTCCCGCGTCGCACATCAAGTGGCTGCGTCGATGCCGTCTTAATAAAAGCGGCCGTTATTGATGATATGTGTGAGTGCCGCGGCGCTCGGCGCGCGAGTCGCGTCCCAGCAGGTGCCGGGGTGGGGTAGGACGCGTGGCATCGCGTCTTCAGCCAGCGAGTCACAGTGGGATCGTCACAGTCACAGCGAGTCACAGTGTGACGTCATGATCATAGTCCTAGTGTGACGGCGACTCTGTAAGGATGACGTCACGCTCTGACTTCCAATCCTCTGGGACTGGGAGAAGCTCGGCTGCTGTAAACTTGAGGCCGTCATAAAATTGAAAATGAAACATATTGTGAGACTATGGAGTGAAATTTTTCAGTTCGATTTTAATATCTCGTCTGTTATCACAGTCGTTCAGGCCCCGATTTTTGCTGCAAACGCCCTATCTTTGTCCTCTCTGTCTCTGTTCTGCCTCTGTTCTGTCTCTGTGCTGTCTGTGTTCTTTCTGTCTCTGTTCTGTCTCTGTTCTGTCTCTGTTCTGTCTCTGTTCTGTCTCTGTTCTGTGTCTGTTCTGTCTCTGTTCTGTGTCTGTTCTGTGTCTGTTCTGTGTCTGTTCTGTCTCTGTTCTGTATCTGTTCTGTCTCTGTTCTGTCTCTGTTCTCTCCGGCTCCGTCTGTACAGTGTACACACATCTCTGCAGCCGTTCGCCATTATTCCGACCGTCTGGCCGTGACAGTGTGGCAAATCAGCTGCACCGAGATGACGCATTGCGCCGGCGATCGCCGCGCCGCGCCGCGATCGCCGCAGTCGTAAATTCGTCCTCATTAGCGGCCGCGAGGTTTCCGATTTATATTTCACTGTATGCTTCTGCCTCCGGTTAAAAGCGCAGCAATTATGTGGCTGCAAAATATATCGGTACTCTGCAGTGCTATTTCAACCGGCAAATATGCAAATGTCGGCGGTGTTCTGGCGATTTGTTCTGAGAACCGTCCGAGACAGAATCGTAAATAAAAGGAGCTGGCATGATCAGGCTGGAAATACGGAACAGTGATTATTCATTTACATGTTGTTAAGGTTCGGTAACACCAACCGGAGTTTAGGCTTCTGATTTCATTAAGCCGAAACACGACATGAAGAACACATCTTTGATTTTACGGCGTGGTAACGTATTTGTCCAGTCATGCTTTTGTAAAATATGAATAATAAAATCATCTTCTACAAGTTCCTTTCCAACTTAACACCTGCAACCAACTAAAATTATACCATGATAGCTGAGAACATAATATACACAACAATATGCTGATATCAGAAGAATCAATGTTTACTGCTCGTTCGCTTTTTAAAGTTCAAAACTTTTTATTGATGTATGTTGACGTATTATGGTGTAAATTGACGGAATTGTGATAGCGTCGCGTTGCAATATTAAAATATGGTGTGATATGCATCAGGACTAATATGTTTTTCTTTGAGATATGTGGATATCCGATATGTGCATTTCATGGTGGCCGAGATCATGTTTGCATATTACCTCATCGCGCAATGTTGTACGAATTACTGAACTGTTTCTTGTCATAGCTGAAAAAACGGCGGGGAGTGGGCTAGCAGTCTCATCATCATCATCTCTCCAATAGCGCACAAAGCAGACATTCACTAAAAAAGGAAAAACAGCCCATCACCGCTGGTCAGTGGTTTCGTTCCAGTGCCGCTAGGCCGGCAGTAACCATCAATTTATGCTATTTTGTAATACAATTTCTGTGACGACCTCTACCATGAGCACAGGAGGTAACCGACCTATAATACCGATAACTATTATTCAGCTGAAGTTTTGATATCGGTCCTTGTCGGGACAGAGTTTGGGAGGAGGGGGGGGGGGGGGGTAGAGCGTGAGGGCCGTCTCACTCCGGCACGCCGGAAAATCGTAATCAATGCCGGGCATGACACCCACTCGGAATCAATGCTCCCGATCTAATGTAGTGTGCAAAATTGATCTCTCCCGCGACGGGCGGTGAGAAGTGATTGCAAACGATGATATATGGTCGGCTCTCCATGTCTGCGGCTTTTACGGCGCGGATGGCGGCCGCTGCGGCGTACTCGACGCGGCTGACGAGTTCTGCGGCGAGCCCGGCGCGACAAGGGCGAGAGCACGCCCAGGATGTGGCGGGGCACCCCAGCATGGGCGTGGCGAGTTCGGGGTGGGTGTGATCTGGATTTGGCTGTCAGCTGGCTGTAGTGACCACCTGTGCTCTAAACATTGTATCTACTCTTGGAAGTTTCTTCGATGCGACCTCGTGTTTTAATGGTTTTGTAATTAAATTGCAATTTTGTTTGCGTATTTCAATACAATTTTCATGCTCTATTAATATCTTTGTTTGGTCAGTTAAGTAAACCTTCATAACGTTTGAAGCTTTTTCAAGAATATTAATTGTTTCGCTTTGCAAATAGACTTCCAGTTTGCATGCTACTCTTAAACGGTGTTTGTTTGGTTTGTGCTGTCGAACTCATTCCATTCCAAATGCATTTTCGATGTGTTTTATCCTCAATGTTTGTTAATTGTTTGCATGCAAAATGGCTTGGATTACTTTAATTTTTTAATGAATTACCATTTAGACGCTTAAAATGAATGTCACCACCGAAGAACCTCAGGTAAATTATATGGCCTTTCTTCTTTGTTTTTTTTCTCCAAAATAAAGATACATATGCCGTCTCGTTTTTCCTTCTCTGCATGTTAACAAATCGATAGTCAGATGAAAATTGTCTCTTAGATTCAGCACCTTAAAACTTGTTTTAGCTGAGCATACCTCTCGTGAGCACTGGGCTGACTTTCTGCCCAGAACATCACGTATCTGCACACGCCACAGAGGCACGTTGGCGGCCCTCTCGGAGGACAAAGAGCCGTTCCATCATCGGTGCGTCCCGGTCCGGAGCGATAGGGCGACCGGCCGGTGGCGGACGGACCAAATGGGCGACCTGCACTCATATGGGGCCAAATGGAGTGGCACCGAGCTGTGCCAGTACTCAGAGGAACGGGAACGGAACGGGAATAGAACGAAAATGGAACGGGAACTGGAACGGGAACGGGAACGGGGACGGGACGGGACGGGACGGGACGGGACGGGACGGGACGGGAACAGAACGGAACGGAACGGAACGGGACGGGAACGGAACGGGACGGGAACGGAACGGAACGGGAACGGAACACGGGAACGGTAACGGGGACAGGAGCGTGATTGGAACGGGAACGGGTAGAGACGGAGCGAAGCAGAACGGGAACGGAGCGGAAATGGAACAGTAATGGAACGGGACGGGACGGGACGGGAATGGGACGGGAATGGGACGGGTAAGGACGGGAAATTACCAAGCAAAGTCTTACATCAGACGCGTCTGTTGAATGAAAATAAGTGAAAGTGTTGTCTTCCTATAGTCCTAGTGGCTAGTGTTCTTGAATTTTGGGGCCCCCCCCCCCCCTCCACCTCTGTCTTATCCTTGTTCCCTTGCGGAAATGCGGGAGCTCACTTTTCCGTGGTTATTGCCGGACATTGTAAAACCCCAGCTTATAAACTGCCTGCCCTTCATACCAAGGGATTAGTTTAATAAAGCGGATTTGACAAGTTTTTGAACGTTTACATTCATGTAATGTTAAACAACACCCGAAAGCTTTCATCAGAAATCCTTGAACCCCTGATCCTAGGAAGCTTTCAATAAAAAGCGGCATGTTGTTCGAAGTAACATGCATCTCAATACTGGCCGCTGGTCGGTTCTTTTTCCCAGCTCCCGGCGTCGCTCTGAACTGGCCGGCGTGCAGAGG
>JARFNZ010146003.1:0-10182 GCA_031763405.1 Balanus nubilus
GAAATTGGGAATTATTGTTGTTACAAGTGTCAAATGGGGAAACCACTAGTCCAAGCCTCATTTAACACGCGCTCTGGAGGGGGTCTCAGAATTTAGCTCCCTGGAGGGGGAGGGGGGGGGCAGAAGAGGCTGGAGAGCCCCGCTCACGATACACCCGCGACTCGAGTCACGGGTCGCTCTTCGATAAGCATCGCTCCTTACCGGTGCTTCCTTGTCATGGTTCAGAGGTTGTTAAGACTGACATAGTTCATTGTCCCAGTCACAATGAGTCTCAGATTGTCGGCTCAGCGAGCCGGGCCGGGCGGCCGGCGCGATAGCCAGGTATCAGCCGGGCGCCGTTCGGCGACGCACGTCTCTCCCCCCTCTCTCTCTCCCTCTCTCTCTCTCTCGGTGTACGTTCAGTGCCGGTGACGGAGGTGCAGTGCCGGGACGGGGGAGAGCGACTCCAGCTGCAGCACAGCCAGGACAGACACCGCCGGCAGAGAGATGGGTGTGGACGTATACGGGAACGAGGGCAGCCCGGCCTGCCGCACCGTGTTCATGGTGGCCCGCGCCATCGGGCTCGACTATACGCTGAAGCTGACCAACCCGATGGCCGGCGAGACGCGCACCGAGGAGTTCCTGCGCATGAATCCGGCGCACACCATCCCCGCGATGGACGACGACGGCTTCTACCTCGGAGAGAGTCGCGCCATCGCCACCTACCTCGTCAACAAGTACGCGCCGGACAGCGCGCTCTACCCGCGTGAGCCGGCCGCGCGCGCGCTGGTCGAGCAGCGGCTCTTCTTCGACGTGGACCTGTTCGCCGCGTTGAAGAGCGTCATCGTGCCATTGCTGTTCGCCAAGGACCTGCAGAAGTTCGAGGCCAACATGCCGCGGGTGGACGAGTGCATGGACCTGCTAGAGACGTTCCTGAAGCGGTCGCCGTACGTGGCGGGCGAGCAGCTGACGGTGGCCGACCTGGCGATCCTGACCAACGTGACCACCTTAGAGGCCGCCGAGCTAGACCTCTCCCGCTGGCCCCGCGTCCTGCGGTGGATCGCTAAACTCAAGGCGCTGCCCTACTACAGCGCCAACGACGCCGGGGCCAAATACCTCGGCGGCGTCTTCAAGAAGGCCATGTTTCAGGCGAAAAAGGCTAAGTTCTCGTCGTCGTAGTATCATACCTTTCTGCATTGAAGTCGGTGAATTGTCCGGAGTCCGTGGCCGAAACTGAAAACACCATGACAACAGTATAATTGCAATACTTACGCCTGTAAGCCACTATTCATACATGATCCGTTGGAATGAGACTAGGAGTGCCGTGGCAGGGTGCTGTTGACATCTAAATACAAATATATTCCGACCACTTGACTTGGTATCGCGTCTGCAAAATGTAAGAGTTCTTTTGGCGTGACTTAGGCATGACACACAGGGGACAATTTCGCCATCCTGGTGAGTTGTGATGTCTCATGAGACCACGTAAGCCACTACAGTATAGGTACACCTACATAGGGGAGGGTGGGGAGACTGGATACAATTTTTGGAATATCTTCCATATCTCGCAAAATGATGCTTACCGAGACATTTTTTGATGTTGTTCGATGTGCTATACATTTCTCTATCCGCCTTTATGTAACTTTTTGTTAAATTTTAAATAGAAAATGTGTCAGAGTGCAAAATGTCAGCCAATATCAAATTTTCAACTTGTCCCAAAAATGGGGCAAGTTGTTACTGTGCGTGGGGTAAGTTGAAAATCAGTTTTATTTCGTTTTTTTGCAATAAAGATGCAAGCAAACATTGCTCAAATTGTTCTTTTGTTGTGACCAAAGAGTAAATATGCATGCCGTCATCCAAAGTAAGTTGGATAAGCCATTGGGAGCGATATCGTTCCCTGAGGGCATATGTCCTCGGTGAAGAAAATAAAAAGTTTACAAAAACTTATGCGAAAATGGCAAACAGCAATCAGGGGCATAGATATTGATTGCACTAGTGTCAGATGGAAGCAACTTAATCGCCTTCAAGCGCCACTTCATGGCTGAAATGGACTAATTTCACACTTCATATATTACGTAACGTTATGTTTCGTATGTTGATACCCATTGGGGCACATTGATGCTGCCTGTAACAACTTGTTCCCGACAGCCACCACCGGCACTGTCGGAAATTTTCCAATGATGACGGCTTTAATATTGAATTTGGATGAAATCCAAAGCTACAATCAATAAGCTTGATATTGGAGCTTTGCGATGACGAAACTAAGATCCACCAGCGGCATTTAACAAGCGTGCAGTTCTCGTACGTAAGAATACACGAAAAAAATACTTATGACCCAAAAACGACAAGATTTGTCGTGGCTGCCATATGCGGGCTGCGACAGAGCTGTAAAATGGACAACTGGTGGCCTCATGTGTCAGTTACTTAAGGCCCGAGAGGCGAGCCATTTGAAGGCGTGGCTTGGGAGCTACTGCCGCTGTTTGAATGTGCCCCTGTAATAAGTCTCCCCACCCTCCCATATACTTAGCAACTATTTGTGGACCTCGCTTGTTGACTTCTCCAAGACAGTTTTAACACACGGTCCTCTCATGTCGTGATTCACCGGCGTGTCTTACACACTCTGACTGAATCCTCTAGTAATTTAATTAATAATTGACTTATAAAAATAACACTTAAGCTGATAAGGCACTTGACTAAGCTCCTAAGGCAAACTCATCCCTCACACACTTCAATATAGAAAGACTTAACTTATTTTCAATCGGCATTCCGTTGCGCACTGACGCTTAAACACCTCACAATTGATATATTGAGTTGTATGAGGAACAATCTTATTACCGTCACATAAATATCGGAGAAAATGGGATGATTCACTGCCCAAGTCGACCACCACGGTCGCATTACCGTAGCAAGCTACAACACTGAAATCCACGCTCCCGGCGTCAACTACAGAAAGCGTCTACATTGCTATGGCGATATCCGCGGTCCAGGTGGCACTAATGTCGCCCCGCCGGCACACACACACACACACATACACACACACACACACACACACACACACACACACACACACACACACACACACATACACACACATGCCAGACACTCGCACAGATCTACGCACCACCGTGTGTGAAACGGTGTGTAAAAAGTCAAATTATCATGAAATAACAGGACAATTCGGAAATCGTTTTTCATACCCAAAGAGAATAGAAATTACTTATAAGGGGCAATGAAAACGAGGACACCGATTTTGTCCTCGTATGTCACCACCTGTCCTCGTATGTCAGATGTGTAAACACATTTTGTCCTCGGTTGTCATGACTTGTAAGTGCATACACACAGACGTACACACACACACACACACACACACACACACACACAAACACACACACACATATACGTGTGTACGGTGTAAGACGAGCACCTTGTCTGCACGGTGTATCTCGTGGACCACATGTTGCGATCGTCTGAGGCTCGCCAAAATGCAGACACTTAAAATGTGTGACGAATAGAGGTATCCTGACGTTTGAAAAAAAGACTTCGGGCTTTCTTGGGACGGAAAAGCGCCGTTCCAACATAGACGACTGTGGACACCTCAAATTGGCAAACTTCCTCTCAGGCGGTCATAAAGCCCTCTCATTCCTTACAAGGGTATAAGGGATATTTCCAGCTAAACTAAAATTTGATGTTATACGGCACGTTTCTACCGTTATATCAGGCCAATCCATTTTGAGGAGTTTACCCTTAATCATCAGCAATTGTCTCATTTTGTTGATTGGTTTTCCGTAGATCCTTTTAACTTAAATCGGCTTTAACTTTAATACTTCCCGCCGTATCTGATTAGTAAAACCTGTAAAAAAAAAACTTTTGAAAGTGAGTAAGGTTTTTTAAAAACTAATATGAAAAACAGTTAAATAAAGATTGTAAACTATTGACAATTAACTTTTAAAACGGACGGAACCGGCAAACGAGAAGAAAAAAAACTGGATTCCTCACATAATTAAATTTCAGTTTAAGGTGAAAATATCCCTTTAATTACAAAGGACAAGGAGACCAGCTCAGCTACGTAGCGCCCAGATTCCGGCCACCGGCTCGGGCACGTTCGGTAAAAACGGAACATGACTCCACCGTCGACATACACATCGCCACTAACATCTGCATGCTTTGTTGGGTCGTTCTATCGCACTCACTCGACTTTTGCATGATAAACTATTCCCTTTAAGCATTACAAATGTTTGTATAACGTTTACAAATGTTTGAAAAAACTGCTTAGATTTCCTTCTACATCAGAAAATATGTAAATTGGCTCCGATTTCAAGCGGTTTGGGGGCATTTGTCCCTGGTGCTCCCCCCCTAGATCTGCCATTATGTTTACTGGTCTTCGAAGGCAATTTATTAACAGGACAAGTAAGACCCTAATGTCAACAGCTGGCCATTTGACGGGTGGCACATACCGGATGTCGGTGAGCATGAACATCAAATATATTTCCGGTCCCAACAATTTTTTAGCTCAATAAATTTTGTCACAATAGTGCTATGGGCACAATGAATGAGCCAAAATAAGCACCAGTGGTAATACGGCTACAATGCGGTCCGTTAAATCCAAACTTAAGGTAGATAAAGTGAGAATGTTTCAGCTAAACTGGCCACTATCTTTATATTTTTAGCCGTGACCAGCACGGTCAAAAGGCAAAAGATTGATTTTGAGGATCATAGCTTCAAAATGTAGCAGCAATAAGTTGTTTGTGCATCCGCTCCAGACACACTTGATACGAAATAATGAATTGGTATTTTTGTTCCGTAGGGTGCTTCATTTTACCACAAGGATAGAACAAACTTAAAAATATTGTTTATATATTTCTTAACGTCATAACTTGCATGAATGATCACCATGCTTTCGTTTCTACCATATGTGTAGATGTGTACAACAGCCTTCAATTTATCGAGTTACGGACTTTCTGGGACAATTAGCCAACGCCTATAGAAAAAAAATTTTTAGGTGTCCGTTTTGCCCCGCTTTTCCCTGCCTATCTACTTATAGTGCGGTTGGTGTGCGAACTTAGCATTTCCTGATACAAAAAGTGCTCGTCTCTGCACGTGCGCACGTAAACGGTCACTACATTAGAAAATAATCGACTCAGCCGCTCCTGAGATATAAAATAGAGGTGCGCACGTGCGCACGTGCAGATGCACCCCACCGCTGCCTTGTGGAAAGCTTGTGGCTAATGGGTCCCTAAACACACGCCAAACTTGAACATAACCGACCCAGCCTTTCCTGAGATGTTAAATAAGGGTGTGCACGCGAGGGGCATCCCATCCGTGACTTGTTGGAATTCGTAACTGATTGGTCATGGGTCCTTAACTGCACACCAAATTCTAACGCAATCAGCCCGGCCGTTGCGGAGTTCCTACGAGGAAGCTCTTTTACGCCCCTCAAGCGGCACGCGTCACGCACTGTACCAATGGGAGTCGACACTGGTCTCATGCAGGGAAGATGAGGTCACTCGGCAAAGAAAACTTGTCAGTCGGACGTGCAGTTGCAGAGACATGAGATCAAAAACATTGCTATTGGCCGGGTCGGGTCGGGCTGCTCATATTCAGCTATTTTTCCTTATACCAGGGAAGAACAGGCTTTGCGCTCACTCGTAACAATCTTACATACAGACTCCCCGGCAAATACGCCTTTCTCCGTTTGCTTTTGGCCGAAGGTCGACAACTGTTCGGCGACAAATTTTACAATTCGATATTGAACTGAACTGTTCGATAAACTTTACACCACAGGCTGTCCTATTGCAAAACAGGCGTCGGCGATTAGTTTCGCAGCCGCAGATTTGACAGTTTATCTGCACCAACTGCAGGGAGAGGTCCCGAGTCTCCCTCCTCCGTTGAAACAGTTTTGTTTTGGTCCGATTTGATTTGGTCCGGACGATTGGTTATGTTTGATCAATTGAAAAAGTAGTTCAATTGTTTTTGGTCAATTAAAAAAGGTTTAATGACATTTGTGCAAAATAATGTGCATCTCGTTTTTCAGTATACTTTAATTTACATTTTGAAAATGTTTACCAAACAGCTAACAAATGCATTAAAATGTTAGCCCCATTGCAGTGCAGCTTCTGTTGCATTTGCTGCCGGCTGAGTTAAGTTCCCGTAATTCTCCCCAGAAACGACTTCTTAGAGGTGATATGGATTGTGAAACTTCATTTGCGAGGGGATATTCGATATGTTAAAAGATAAAAAAATACGTTTCTGAATGAAATCCTTCAGTTCCAAGGAAATAACAATTCCTCAAAGATTAGGGTTCATTCCGGTAACTCCAGTTTTCTTCCGGTTGGATCCAACATTGGGCTGCCTTTCCGCACGTCCCAGCGCTGACACCTGGCTTACACTTTCGTCTGTCGTACCACGCAGAAGTACGGACGAGAGGTCAATATAGCAGACAGACATGTGCTCGTATCCCAGACACTTCAAATTTGGAATTCATATTCTATGATAACGGTGATACAGTTATTATATATGGCGCAACTTATTGCGTTTGAATCCTTCCGTGGTGTCTGAGTCTGTTTTGTTCATTTATCTATCAAAAAGCTTGGAAAACAGCCTGGGATCTTCTTTGAATCCCTGTACTTCGGCTCCCGGATTCCAAAGGATCTCGGGCCATTTTCACGGTGTTCTAATGCTTCGATCAACGAAAAAAAAACTTGCTCATGGAAAATGAAGCACGGAGTGGTATCGTTACAAACGCACAGGAGTGGTATACGGCATTACCCGACGCTAAAATGCTCATTTAAGGGTCAAAACCCTGGGGGCATGAACATTTCTGATGGCAGGACATGGTCGGTCACGCATGGCTGCTTCAAGCAACTCATATGTGACGTCTAGTGGCTCCTCCAATGGGCCGTTATCAGTTTAATCTCGTTAGACTCGTTCGGGAGTCCTTAACCTGGTGGAGTCTGAGCCATTATAGATCGTTGCATTCGTACGTGCCGCCAGCGGCCCGGGTTATTTTGGATATGAGCTGGCAAAACGAGTTTCTAATTATCTGGAGTAAAGATACTGGTCTATGTTACGAAAGTGAACATTGCTTTTTCGCTTTTTGTTCATTAGCCCTATTCCCAGCGCGCGACCAGAATTACATTAACCTGTGATGGAGGGAGGAGGGGGGGGGGGGTAGATTATGACCCGAAAGATCTAGAGATCTACCACACCATTTTCTTACAACAAACACCATTCGATACGCCACGACGAGATCTTCCTATGCAAGTAAAAATCGATTCAGTAAAAAATAGGGGGTTGCGGGCCAAAGTTGACAAGGTGGTGTACACGAGTTGTAAAGATAATTGTGATCATGTTTCCGACCAATTTTTGTCGATTTTTTTTTCGGGATTCAAACATGTATTGGGTATATCAAATCATGAATAAGAAATAAAAGAAGTGTTTAGGTAAATTGAAATGTGAATTTTGGGTGAATTTTAGTATTTTATTAGGATTTTTCATCGCACCAATTGGGTGCCTCACAAAAATACTGACGTATTACAATTTAACGTAGAATTACTGCATCGCAACGAATTGCAAGCATATTTTTCGCAAATGAAAGTGTGCAAAATGGATATTATAACCAGTGATGACATAGCATGGATTGTTCATAAACATTTTGTTTAATGATAATTATCCCCAAACCAAAGTTTTTGCATTCTTCTTACGCAACAAATTTGTACTTATAACAAATTGGGGTTCAGAGCGTATTCCAATGGCTACAGCAACGAAATTATTATTATTTTTAATTAAAGAATTCCAACATACAGTGGCTTCAGTGGGATGATGCAACACCCCCACACATCTGCAATAAGCATCCCATTCATCCGAGCCCATTTCGGGGATCGTGTCATTTCGTTGTGCAGACCGCACTCCTGACCAACCAACCCGATATATCTGAGCCCCAACCCCCGCATGAATACCATTTATTTCAGAAATACCACACAATGGTTCTCTTATTTCTCTAACGTCGAATGATAAACGAATCGCAGGGTTACATTCAGTCATTTACATATAGACAGGTAAAAATGAACAAAATTTTAAAGACAGTGACAGTTCGCTGGTGGCCAGGATCGTTCAGTCATGCCCAAATCCATCAGTCCCTTACGACTTCTATTTTCTGAATTGCCTTTCAGGTAATTCAGAAAATAGAAGTCGTAGCAGCCGCACAGAAACAATCTACAGAAAATGGCACGACTGAAAAAGTCGTGGGATGCAGTGCCATGGCCAATGGTCATAATCCCCACCAAAAGACGCCAGCAAGGAGTGCAAACTCTCAGACAGAGGACTGAGTTGCGACTCAGCCGAAAGGGGGCCATCTGGAACATGTGCTGTGACTTGTGGAGACATCATGGCATCCGCGTTTATCAATTATGGAACAAACCTCCAAAAACATTGATCATTTTGTATACAAATTGTGATGATACTTTGACTACTTCTTGAGTTGTGTCCAGGCAAAATGTTTCAGTTTTTTTAGCCTCTCTGTATGATACGATTTGATATTATGTTTTGCTTCAATTGCAAAACAAAATGTTGACATGATTTGTTTACTTTGATACTGTGCATAAGCAGACCAGGTAAGTAGCCTGCGGGTGCACAACCAGCTCGCTCTGGTATATATCGCCTCCCATTGTGTGTACCTGAATACGCCTGCTAGCAAAAAGCATTTGACGCATTAATTATCCCGTAAAACAACAAAGAAGCAAGCATGCCCCAATAATTCGTTAAACGCGACAGAGTGTCTTCCAAAGACGAGGAGCTTGCACCGCCAATGCGGAACCGATTTTGTTCAATTTTTCAAACGGCACTCGTTATTTTAATTTTAGGGAAGTTCATAAGTTTAGAAAACGAGGCCTCACAACTTAGAAATGGCAATCGAAAAACTACTGGGGTAGCATCTGTCTCCCGTAGGGAATGGCGTTATTTGAAACTTAATTGATTTTTATGCGGTGATTGCAGTATGTAATCAAATACTCGATTAGACAGGATTTCACAAATATTTTCATCAAGGTTATCGCCACTTCTTAGAGGTTTAGCACAGAGGCGTTTTGAACTTTAATGTCTATTTTGTATCAATGCAACGTAGTATTCCCTTAATCATATTTTGCGTATGTGTACGAATAATGTACGTATGTTGACGTATGTTGATATCAATGTCTACGTAATATTCCACAATGCAAAATTTTAAAATAAAAAAATGATGGGGAAATGCGTGTGTCCCTCCCTCCCCCCCCCCCCCGCTTTCAATGCCCATGACCTTAAATTTTTCATCTAAATTAAATATGTCTCTTTTCATAGACAAAGCGAACGTAACCTTGTACTTACAATACCTGTTGGTTAACTGAGAACACTTTGATTCGCCTCGACAGAAACTGATATATTTGCATGCATTTGAACTGGTTTCCTTTGGAACACATTTCTTGAAATACCTACCTATTACACTGTTTTAAGCATGCTCGGTATTCGCTAGTTTACCCTAGGTGTGAGAATAGGTACTGCCAACTTCAAGAAATCTCACGGTCTACACGGTCATTAGCGAGAGACGGGAATACTGTTCATTATTCAGCATAATTAATTATTTGTAATAAAAAGCAGTGCCATAATAAATGGGGGAATTGAGGATTTTTTAGGTGCGTGAGCATCCACGGAACACGAAATAGGTAGTACTACCTTACTAAAAGCGCTACCTAAGATTGAACGAAGCTCTTATAAAACCATTCAAATATCTATCCTTGGCATAGGTATACAGTATGTGAAGAGAGCATTAGCTTGCAGTCTAGCTATATAAATAGATAGTCTAACACAAGCAAGTGATTTCTCGTTCCTTTTGAAGCGGTATTACTGCCGCCGGGCGGGTGCAAAATCACCTTCAGATATTTCGATCCGCTCTTTCAAAGTTCCTGCAATGGTCTGCGCTACAGATCGCATTCATCACAGAATCAAATAAAAACTCACAGATTACAATAATCTTCAGTTCGAAAGGTTAAGATATTTATCTCGGACAATACGAATAGCTGCAGTGTCGTCCACAGCTTTCGACGGATAAGTGCCTTCTGTGCAAACTGCACAGTATTTTCAAACCATGAAATAAAGAAACCTGCATTTACAACAATCTCATTCACCGTTCTCACGTGCGTGTGCAGACGACATCTCTAGCTATCCCATTGTACTCGT